>JAJPUD010004539.1:0-46710 GCA_023553655.1 Myrmecobius fasciatus
CGGGGTGGGGGCACCGCGAATGGCAAGCTGCCCGGGGTCCCACGCTTCCAGTGTAGCACCCACTGCCCAGTCGGGCTGGCACGAGATAAAAAGGGGGCGGCGGAAGGTTGGACTTGTGCCAGGGAATGTTGGCCCCTGTTTTTCCCCCTTACACAACTCCCTAGAAAATGTTTGCACTCTTTGTTCGGAAAGTGTGCCCCCTCCCTCGCCCTATCCAGTATTGCCCCTTGTCTGGTCCGCGGCGCTCCCCTCCCTCCTTCGGCCTGACTAGGGTTCGGGAGAGAGCCCAGTTGCAACCTGTCGCCCTTCTGAACTCGGCCTCCCCTGGCCCGGGAAACTGTGCGCTCAGGTCTGGAGAAGGGACACAGCAGGTGGTTGTTGCTGACTCCTGTGGGTTCGTTTAATTGGGGGAGGGGAGGTGGGAAAGGGGCAGAGGTATCTTTCTAATCCCCCCTGCAACTAAAACCTAGTTTTCCCAACCCTAGCACAAACTTGGGCGCTGGAGCAGTAATCTCCTTATGGAATTAAGACTTTCTCTTTTCCACCTGTTTCCCCTCTTCCGAGACTTGTATGGGAGAGGCTGTTGGTGTCCGAGAGACGGGTCATCCCGGAATTCCCAGTGGATTTGGCCTTCTCCGATGGGATCCACAGCGATGGGGAATGGGTTTTGGATATTCTTCTCTCCATCCCTCCCCCGTGCCTTCTACGGCTGTTTCTGTAGTTCCGACTGGAAGCATTTCTAGGGAGTTTGGAGTGAAAGCTTCTGGGCAGCTAGAGAGACACGAGGCACAATTATTCTTCACTCATCTCTCTTGTACAAGGTGGCTTGAGTGTGTGTGCCCACGTGTACACAGGAACACAGGCGTGTTCCTAATCTATTAGGAATGGCTTGTACAATTAGAATTTGGGCTTGGATACCTCTTTAATCTTGCCTTCTTTTCCCGAAGGTGAAAACATTTGGACCTTTTGGAAGTGAGAATGAAGACAATCTGACCATGTACATGGATTTAGTGGATGGCATCTTTTTAAATAAAATTATGTTGCAAATGTAAGTAACTTCTGGAAGGGACAGGGAAGGGAAAGAGATTTTGAGAGCAATTGATTTAGGATTGATGCAGGCTGGCAGGCCTGTTTCAAGGTGGACCATCTAATAATATGTGAAATGTATTTTAAAGACCCTATAATGGGGTTTGTAGCTTCTTTTGAAAATTGAATTTGAATGGTTTTCCTTAACAGTGTTGCAATGAGCAATTGACTTCAAACAGGGTACTTGACTTGATGAGTTTGTGCCCCAATGAATCCCAAAGCCCCCCTTTTCTATTCTTGTGCATGAAACTTTTATATGTGTGTCTAGTTACAGGAAGTGTTAGGGCTAGAGCATCCACAAGTGAAGATAAAGTTTCATGCTAGATTGGGAGTGCTTTAAAAAAATTTTTTTTTCATTCTAATCTTCTGTCAGTTATAAGATATCAGGTACAGTTGGGAAAACATCTTTCCTCTTAAGTTGTTTCAAAAAACTAGTGTTAAGGAAAAGCACAGGAATTTGGTGCAGTGGTACGTTATTTCTCTTGAAAAATGTGACTCAGAGCAACCTTTTTAAAAAGTTATTTTACTTGCTTTCATGTACTCTTGACCACATCCGTATCTGTTGCTGAATTTTGCATGCATAGCTAGGGCTGCCTGTTTGACAGGCAACCTGTCTTTTTGTATTTTATTGGCGTTTCACTCCCATGATTCTTCAGTAAACCTATTCAAGCTTCATTTCACTGTGAATCAACTGACGGTTGAAGAAATTCAGATTATTGGAATGTTCTTTTTTAAAATTAAATTGTTTTTCTTCTGATTTCTTTACATTTCCTCTCCCGTCTTCCCCTTACCTCACTGAGAAGAAAAGAAAAAACAAAATCCCTTGTTACAAACATGTATATTAAGCAAAACAGATTCCCATCTTAGCATGTCTCAAAAAAGTCTGACTGCCCCTAGAGTCCATCATCATCCCTCTCTCAGAAGAGGAATAGCGTGTTTCCTCATGAATCCTCTGGAATCATGGTTAGTCATGGTGATGATCAGAGCTCCTGAGACTTTCAAAGTTTATTGTTTTTACAATATTGTTATTGTATAAATTGTTCTGGTTCTGCTTACTTCATTCTCCATCAGTTCATGGAGGTCTTCTCAGATTTCTCTGAAACCATTTCCTTCGTTATTTCTTACAGCACAATAATTTTCTATCATATTTGTGTACCATAGCCTTGTAATATAGATTTTTTTTTATATTTGACCTAATATTGTTTAAAAAGTATGCACAGTTTAGAAGTTTTTTTCATCCTAGTGGAACTTTTTTTTTAAATGATGGACATACTATGGTGATTGGAAGCTTGTGGAATAGTGGAGAGATCTATGCTTTAGGGAAATGGGGGACCTGGATTCTAGTCCCAGCTTTACTATTAACTGCGTGAACTTGGTTGGATATTTAAGTTTACTTCTCTGGACCCCAAATACCCATTTGAGAAAGGAAGATGTTCTTACAGGTTAGTAGGACAGGGAAAGGAATATGTGGTGCCTACTATGTGTCAGACACTTTACAAATATTATCTCACTTGATCCTTAATACAATCCTTTTAGGTAAGTGCCATTAAGTTAAGGTTAAGTGACTTGCTGAGAGTCACTCAGGTTAGTAATGTTTGAGGCCAGATTTGAACCCTGTGTTCTCCATCCACTGGGTCATTTAGCTGCCTCTCTCTATAAAAAAAAAATCCAGTTCTAATTATGTTTTGCCTATGCTTCTGTATCCTGAAGAGTGGAAATCAGATAATTGTAGAACATTATACTAGATGATAAAGAAAAAGAACATTATATCTATAATCAAAAAAGCTTTCTTTTTTTTTTGAGGGAGAGGAGAAGAAAACCTGATTATGTTTACTAAATGCTTTTTAAAAGAAAAGAAACATTTTACTTATAATCAAAAAAGCTTTCTTTTTTTGGAGGGGGAAGAGGGAAAGAAAAACCTGATTTCATTTACTAAATGCCATTCAAAGCCTACTGTTACAAAACTTAATATTGTCCATTTACTTCCCCTCCCAATGAATACTTTGGGTCTTTTAACAAATTATTAAGACATTAGAGTTTGGATACTAGTCTTCTTTATATAAAATTACTAATGTCCAGTGTTTGATTAAAAGCTTAAAAAAAGAAAAGATCACTCCCTTGTTTCACATGGAAACTGTTTTGGCAGGTTTACTTGGTGTGCAGAGTTGAAACTAAATTCTCTCTGGAATGCTCTGTGATATCGTTTTGGTTGTACTGTCATGCCTATTAAATTGTTGCATTCCATTGGTCCAGAATCAATGAAACTCCAAGCTTCTTTTATTGAGACATAGAGGTTGTGTAAAATTAAGAAAACAATTATATATCTACAACTTTGGGTGTGTGTGTGTGTGTGTGTGTGTGTGTGTGTGTGTGTGTGTGTGTGTGGTGTTTGCTGCTGGACTTGTTCTCTCCACTGACTATTGGCATTTATCAGGCAGTGACTGCTTACTTGTAAATTCAGAAAGGTCTTTCTGAGTGGGTCAAAACAGGAGGGCCAGAATCAGAAAAAATGCCAGCTTGCCAATTCCTCAGGTTTCACCTGTGGCTCAGTTTCAGCTGGAGAGTGCTTGCTCCAAAATTACCATATTATGATTGGATTTTAAAAGAAATTCAATTCAGTAAATATGTATTAATCTGTGTGCTTCCTAGGTTCTAGAAAAGATAGAAAGTTTAGATAGAGATAGGCTTGTAGTCTAATGGGGTTTGAGATAAAATAGCTAATATATTTAATTATATAATTAATATTATAAAATTAATATACTATATTTATATAAGATGTATATATTTAATATAATATAATATATTATAATATAATATAATATTTAACTAATATATTTAAGCCAGCTCTAGAACATGCTTCCTATCCCATCTCTTCATCCTACAGAAAGATAGGGTTTACCGAAGCATCTTGTCAGATGTCCAGCACCCCTCCCCCCCTTTTCTCCCTATATACAACACAGAGACCAGGCCCCACCCCCTAGGGAGAAGTAATTGACTCACTTTTGGAGCTTTCCCGGTATTGGGCTGCCCTGATTGGTGGATGAATTTAGCATCCAATCTTTCCCCGGGAAATGAGGACCTACTCTGGCCACCTGAGGTGTTGAAGTCCTCTCCCCCACCTCCTCCTACTGGACATCCAAATTGCTCTAAGCTAAATTTATCCTTATCCTCAAATTCGATCCTCTTCCCAACTTCCCTTTTATGGTGTGGAGTACCACCCTCTTCCCTGTCTTCCAGGCTCACAACTTTGCATCAAACTTAATTCTTCACCCTCAAGCCATATTACTTCTCTGTGGAACTGGCATGTAACAGGCACTTAATAAATGTTTATTGAATCAAAGTTTTATCATTTCTACCCATATCACATATCTTAGTTGTGGCGTCTGTGGAGATTGTTTCAGCAGTCACCTGGGGGAACTTGTTCTTGTATTAATTAATTAATATTAATTATTTTTATATATAATATAACTATATCATAATATGATTAATATTAATTGTTTAATTTCCATAAAAGATGACTATGGTTTTTTTGGGCATCAGTGCTTCTGAGAATAAAATACTGACTTTAGACAGAAAAATTTGATTTTCTTGGTATTTTTATGCAGGACTTGGATGATTCAAAGGCCCAACTCTAATGGGAGAAATCATTTGGAATAAGATATAAAAAGAAGGAATAAGAGGATCCCTCTTAAAATTAACCAGAGGAAATGGCTGGTATAGCAGAATGAAAATTTCATCTTTTTACTTTCTTGGGAAAAATCAATTTTACTTGACACTTTGGAAAAACCTTGAGGCCAAAGGCCTTAACTTTTTGTATGTTGACCTTTTTGGTAAGATGGGTGAACCTTATAGATGTGTTTTCAGAATCACTTTTTAGGTATTTAAAATAAAATATGTAGGAATACAGAATAAAAGTTATATTGAAGTATTTTTGAATTGAATTGAATGGAAATAAAAATATTCTAAAAACCAAGTTCACAAATCCTAGGTAAAGAACTCCTGCTCTAGGCTGTGTGTGATCTTGGAAAATTCATACTTCCTTCTGGGATGCATTTTCTTCTTTTAGAAAAGGAGGAGATAATCTTTAAAGTCACTTTCATCTTTTGAACTAGTGATCCCAAGTACATGCAGATAAGTATTTGTGTGTATCTTTGATTATTCTTCATGTGTCCTCTTGACAAGATAAAATTTTTTTCCTCCAAATCCAATTGGGATTGTAGGATTGGGGCAGAGAAGCCTATCCCTGCTCCCTTTCCCCAGTCCCAGGGATCTGCAACAGAGTTTAAATTGTTTGCTTTCTTCAAACTTCCCCCAAGCCAGGTGGTGTTGTAGTTCTTGTGGGATGATCCGGAACAGGCTTATTACTGGCTGTTAAAAACACGTTGAATTGAAAATGGTTCCACAAATATAGAGACTTTGGGTTAGGATTGTTTTGACGTTTATTTTTTTTTAAAGCAATTTCAATCTTTTAGACTTCATGTTTCTGTCCTTTGAAGGGTTTTTTAAGTCACAAAAATGGAGGCCAAAAAAAAAAAAAAGATTGACTGCTTGGCTCTGAAGAGGTAAAGGGTTTGTGCTGTAGCCAGAATTAGAATGCAAGAATTTCTGGCTCTCAGCTCCTTCCTTGTGGACTTCCGTGAGAGTCTTTCCCAGGCCTGTCCTATTTTAACTTTCTTGTGGACTTGAAAGTAGTTTTAAAACCCAGGAAATTATCAGATGTCTCTCAAGTTTTGTTAGAAGTTAAATCATCATGTTTTCCCCAGAAAACAGAAGAGTGTCTTTTTTCATTTTCTAACAAGATGCATTGAAGGCAATAGAATGTTGAGTTGTTGGCCTGGTGACATTTGGACTTGTCTTAAGAATAGATGTTGATTCCTTGTAGAAGAGAGACAATACAGGATGTTAGGAGACCTTCCTTCTTATGGTTGTAATGCTAACAGCTTCGTGAATCTAGACATCAGGGTGCCTAGTTTTCTCCCTTCTGCATCT
Source organism: Myrmecobius fasciatus (assembly GCA_023553655.1). Taxonomy (NCBI): domain Eukaryota; kingdom Metazoa; phylum Chordata; class Mammalia; order Dasyuromorphia; family Myrmecobiidae; genus Myrmecobius; species Myrmecobius fasciatus. The sequence continues at coordinate 6,076 of JAJPUD010004539.1, forward strand.
TTCTCTGAAAATGGGGTTTAGTTAGGATTAATAAAATATTAATAAAAGATTTATGTTCTTCTAAATAAAAGAGGCTGGAGATTATAAAAAATGATGAAAATTATTATCATTAATTATGGAATCTAAGGAACATTGGATTTTTCTGATAATCTTGTTCTTCTGTGATTTGAAAATGAAAAAAGCACCACCAGTTTGCTGGTGAAGGGAAAATGGAGCTGGAAAGAAACAGTTTAATTTCCTCCCACTCATTTTTACAGATTAAAAGAAATGCAGCTTGTCTGTCTTTTGTATTTCTCCAACTTCTCTTACATTGTAGGTGTCTAATAATTGGTTTTGGAAGGAATAAAAGAAAAAACCCTAAGGCTTAAGAGGATTGTAGAACTATAATTTTTAGAATTTAAAGGGATCTTAGAATCCATCTACTACATCTTAGAAAATAAGAAATTGAAGCTCAGAGAGATTAGGTCAAGGTAATAGAGGTAGTAAGTGTCTACACTGGCTGGGATTTGAGCTCAGGTGTTTTTATGTGTGTATGTGGTATACCCAAAGTCACATAGGTAGTTGCTAAGATTTGTCCTAAAAACTGAATCTTCTGAATTGGAATCAGTTTTTCTCTCCTACTATCCTAAGGGTTATAGTGTGGAGACAGCAGAAAGCTATTGCTAAAAGCTATGGCCGAAAGCCAGTTGAAAGGATTTGCTTTCCTAAGTAGTCTTCATTTACCCTGGTTCCCTCATAAACAAGTAATGACGTAGTAAAGATCCCAACCAGTTCCAAGGTAGGTGTCAGGGTTCTTTTGCACTAGTGTTCCCAGTTAGGGAAGTGCTTCCCAGAACTGGCTGGACAGTTGGAGGCCTCCCTTCCCCACTCTGTTATATGACTGACAGCCTGGCTCCCGGGCTCTGAGTGCCTTTGTAAGCTATGTGCAGTGTACAGAAATGCATGATTCTTTCACTTTCTGCTTGTAATTGTCTTCCTCTGTTTGTCAGAAGCTACTCGAGGGGCATCTGCAAACTGGTTGCTAAATGAAAACAACTAAAGTCTCCCCCAACCCTTTTTAAAATTTCCCTCAAAACTTCCAAGTCCTAAGACCCAAGTGATAATTTGGGTTGTTTATGAGCATTTCTTGTCCTAAGTATTAAAAAAAATATACACAAATATATGTATATATACACATATATTAATGTATATACACATACATACATACACATGTATATATGTGTATATGTATATATAGGTATGTATGTATAAGTATATATACACATATACATATCTCTATATACATACTATACTATATATAAGTATATATAAAATATATATACACATATACATACCTATATGAAGACATATACATGTATATGTATATGTATACACTATCCCCCTTCTTCCCTGTTCCTCAACTTTTGGGGGGGGATTTTTATCATTATAGAGGCCTTCTGTTGTGGAAACTCCCTCTACTAGTACAGATGCACAATTTATCTACAATAATTTATCGTCTTAGTAGCCTGGGGCACTGAGGAGATTGACTTATAACTTAATAGAAGTTAAAGATGGAAGGAAACTTCATTAGAAGGCTGTCCCTTTACTAACTACATTGAACTGTCTCCCTTTGACATTTTAAGATGCTCTGATTAAAAAAAAAAAAACAAGAACAAGAAAAAAAGACCCAAGTGTTGTAGCTTTCACGTAACACATTAAAAAATACTCTGTGGTTGTTAGGCACCTATAGGATTTATAGTTTGAAATTGCCCCATCCTTCTAAGTTCATTTCCAGGGAATTCCCTTCACCTTCAGTTTCTTGGTACTGAGGAGATTGGAAATAAACATGTAAAATGTAAATATTGGCCCACTGCTATTGAAGAACAATAAGACCACATGGCGACTTGAATTGGGTAACCCTAGCTACCCCAAAGATGCCTTCTATTTTAGGGGCAAACAATGAAAGTATAAAATTCATAGCTGGGTTATTCTGTAGCAGGCAGGAAGTGGGTATAAACAGGCATAAGTGGTTGTTATTTACTGGATCTTTAAAAATTCAGTCTAGCCAAGTGTGAAGCATCTTAAGTGTTCAATAAATACCTTTTTTTCCCTTGACTTTTAAACAGATACATAAAGCTATTTTATTTCTTTTTTTTAATTGGCAAGCTATTTTATTTCTAATGGCATTTTAAAAGAATTCCTCTTCTAGACTTTCCCTCCTTTATTGGACTTTTGTGGGCTGTTTATCATAGAGCTTTAATTCTTTAACTCCAGAAATTCCATCTACCTTCAGCTTCTATTCTTTCCTCAGTCTGGGTAAGAGGGGCAGAGAATAAACACGTGTATAGGACCTACTATGTGTCAGGCATTATGGTTGGGGCATTTATAAAAAGACATTCTGTAACCCATTTGGGGTTTTCTTGGCAGAATTACTAAAATGTTTTTACCATTTCTTTCTCTAGCAAATTTTTTACAAATGAGGAAACTGAGGTGAAAACAAAGTTAAGTGACTTGTTCAGGGTCACACAGGTAGTAAGTGTCTGAAGGGGAGTCTTCCTGACTTCTATTCTTCCTGACTTCTATTCACTGAGCCATCTAGCTACCCCTCTAATTAATCTCCAACAAATGAAATTAGGTAAATAGAATGGGTATAACTTAACTCCCTGCCTTGGAAGGTTGTTGTGAAGATGAAATGAGGTAGCATATAAAGTACTTTACCAACCTTAAATTTAGCACTTTATAAATGACAGGTATAAATAATAAATGATAAATAACAACTTTTTTCTATAATTATATAAATTTCTATAATTAGAGCACTTAACTCTATTTGCTTAAGTCAGAACCCTGGGATTTGAGGCCTGTGGTAGGACTTCAGTTAAATCATGGAGCAATGAAAAAAGATAGGTGATATAGTATCAGAAATCTCAGGACTATCCCTTTTGTGCCCCTTTTCAAGTAATATTACCTCAGCTTCCTCCTCAATTAAAAAAAAAAATAGAGTCGTGGAGCCCTTTGTAGCTAAAATCCTAAAAATGCTGGACTTGACAGCTTCCCTCTGTAAAATGAAAATAACAATGTTTGTATTAACTCCTCCCCAGTGGATATTGGGAAGGTCCTTGGTACTGTAGGAACATGAATTGCTGTTATTTTGCAAAGCAGCCTCTGGTAAATGTGGCAAAAAGTAGGATCTTATTCATCTCTGTAAATAGGACAGTGTGTGCTTGTGTGTGTGTGTGTGACACACTTATAAAGCAATGGGACAAACTCCTCGTGTGTAGATGAACCCAGTGAAGTCAGTCTTTCCTTTGGTTTGGTCTCCACAAGGGCTGATGCTTGACTGAGGTTGGGGAAGAAATGACAAGACCCAGAGGAATTAGCAGTGTCCCTCCCTGTGTTATTTTGTAGTGGGATATCTTATGTTATGTGCATTGTTGCAAATAGGCTTTTCTTTGCGCAGAGATAAGTCTCCAGAATCGGACCACCGTTCCCTTCTCAGGTCAATTTAAACACTCTCATCCCCTGCTAAAGTCCTCCCTTTCTATAAGAAGATTTTCCCAATATTCTCTAATCTTAGGGCCTTCTAAGATTATCTCCAGCTTAGTCTGTAAATACCCTATTTGTTTGTAGTTATTTAAATGTTGCCCCTCTCTCTCATTAGTCTGTGAGATTCCTCAGGGTAGGGACTTTATTTTTTATTTTTACTTTTTAGTATCCTTTATATTCTCATTAAAATATCATACATTTAGGATTGTTAGGCATTTGGTCCCCTTTATTTACAATAGCTTGTATTTTAGGATTTGGAGATGGGAGGTATCTTAGAGGCCATCGATTCTAATAGCCTCATGCAGATGAGGAAACTGAGACTCAGGGAAATGATTTGATTTGCTGAAGTTCATGGTGAACTGATTTAGCCTCAGTCAGGATGATCAGGGTCCAATTTATGCTGTCTCTATAACCATGGATAGGTCACTTAATTTTTTAAAAATAATATTTTATTTTTTCCCCAGTTATATGTAAGGAAAAATTTTAGCATTATTTAAAAAATATCAATAAAATTTTATTTTTCCAATTACATGTAAAGATAGTTTTTAGCATTCATTTTTCTAAAATTTTTTGCTTTATGTCACCTAGCCAGGAAATACCTGAGGCCAAATTTGAACTTGGGTTTTTCTGACTCCAGGTCCAGCAGCTGTACCATATCCATGTACATAACAAAAAAGTGTTTGACTTTTGGTGCTTTTCAAGAAATGTTTCATTTCTTCTTCTTTTTTTCCTCTAGAGACCCCAGGCCAACAAATCAGCGGATCAACAAGCATGTCAACAATGATGTCAACCTTCGGATACAAAACCTCACCATCCTGGTTAGGAGCATTAAAACCTACTACCAGGTATCTCTTGTCTTCTCAAACCCTTCAGGGTTCTGTCTCCTCTGTTTTATGATGTAGCTGATGGGATACCATAAATAGGGAAAAAATGATGTTTAAGTGTCTTTTAGAGGTTTAAGTGTCTTTTAGAGTTCTGTGAACCTGAGTTTCTGTCCTCAGGTACCTATTAAAAATCTTTTTAAGAATGCTCAATTAATCAGCAACTATTGATTAAGCTTTTATTATGTTCTAGGCACTAAGGACATACAGGGACACTAATGTAAGAGTTTGCATTTTCTCAATGCCAATTTTCCTTTAATTTTGATGCTTTTTAGTAAAGCCTGGAAATTATCAATAAGATTGGTTTTCTCTTATGTGGCTTTTTTGTGTGTTTTTTTTCCAAGTTAGTTGTCATGATTGGTGAAAGATTACTATATTTTGGGTTCTAATGTGAGAATTAAAAGCTTGTGCCTTAGTTTCCCCAAGTTTGCCATAAGACTGTGTGATTGTATGTTCCTTTCTTCCCGTTTTTTAGCTTCTTATCTCAGTCTGGACTCAATCCTTAGCTCTAGACATCTTGAATTCTGGGAGGATCAGTTCAGAAATTCTCTCTGCTCACTCATGGCCTATGACTGTGATTCCATCAATTGCAACCTTGGTATAATTGTAAATGTGTATTTGTTTATATGATGTTTTCTTGGTTCAAATGTAAGCTATTTTTTTCTTGAATAATAGTTTCAAAAATGCTTGTTGATTCTCAGATTTGTGTCCCATGTTAGGGTATTTAATACTGTTTATTCCTTTGTAGTTCAACCATCTATTGGTCCCCCATTCCCTTGGATACAACCAGGTACTTGCCATAATTTCGATCCCTCACCTACTGAATGTTGGGGGACAAAAGTAGAGAAATGTTAGATTTTTTGAGAAATGAATTTGGTGTTTTTGATACAACCTTTTAACAACTGAGAGGGTCTAATGCAAGGCATCTTAGAGTATTTTTATGGGTTTTCTGTGTGTGTTGGTTCTTGGAGCCCATCTTATTCCCTAATGGCTTAAAAAAGTTTTGGAGGGGATGGATCTCCAGACTTGGGAGAAATGCTGCTGTTAGGATGCCTTCTCTCCCCATCTCTCATCTGCTTGCTTTGTTTCTCTCTGGGAGGCCCCTTTCAGATCAGAACTAGCCTGATAAGTTCAGTTATAGCCTCCTGCAAAACTAAAGAAGTAGTTAAGGGGAGCTTTCGGCTTGTTAGAGCTGGAAAGGCTAAGAAATGTGGGACTGTGCATTCAGGATAGCCATGGTGCTGAAATTCATCTCACTTTTTTTTTTTTTTGGACAGTGATTTCTTGTCATATTGTGTCTTTTATAAGGCATTTTAATTATAGGATTGTAGAATTTAAAGAGGAAAGGATCCTTCATTGTCTTCTAACCAATCCCCTTATTTTATGGAGGTCAGAATTGATCAGAATCCAGGTCTTTCATTTCCAAATGCACAGAGATAATTATTTACAAATAATATTTGCTAAGTGCTTAGAATGTTAGAAACTGGAATATAGTCAATGCTTAATGAATGCTTGTGCCCTTCCCCTTCACTTCTTCGACATTATTGTTCTGTACCAAAGTTTTTTCCTGCTCTTTTTGTATTATTCGATGAGGAAATGTGAGTTGGATATTAGGGTTGTTAACATAGTTGGTTGGAAAAAATATTTACAAATAGTGTTGATGGTGACTAATATGGAAATATGTTTAAAGTGATTGTACTTCAACATAGTATTTTCACTTTTTTTGTTGTTTCCTTGTGTTTTTTTCTTTCTCATTTTTTTCCTTTTTGATCTGATTTTTCTTGTGTAGCATGATAAATGTAGAAATATGTTTAGAAGAATTGTACATGTTTAACCTATATTGTATTAACTTAAGGGAGAAAGTGAGAGGATGGAAGGGAGAAAAATTTGGAACACAAGGTTTTTCAAGGGAGAATGTTGAAAACTGTCTTTGCATGCATTTTAAAAATAAAAAGCTATTTTTAAAAATTTAAAAATTTTTAAAAAAGATTGTACTTGTATAACTTATTACATTGCTTGGAAGGGAGAAAAAATTAGCTCTTAAAATCTTAATGTTGAAGACTTTCTTTACATGTAATTGGAAAAATAAAATACTGGTAGGTGAAAAAAAATCAAATAGTGTTGATTTATGTCTTTCTGGAGGGAATTTCTAGTGCCATGTCCAAAGGGCATGTAGAATAGCCATTGTAGTATTAAACCTATTTTACAGAAGTGCTCTGATGCTAATCTCAATGTGATTCCTAACCTGCTAATGTCTTGATCGTCCTGTTGGCTTTGTATAGAAGATGATGAATATGTCACCGGATTCAATATCTTAAAACTTCCTACAGAGCCAGTGAGCAATGCTTTCTGTAGGTTCTGTGCCTTACAAGTGCTATTTCCCCTCATGGCTGAGGTTTTTGCTAAGCAAGGCAGAAAGAGAGTGCTGAAGTAGGAGTTAGGAGACCTGGCTTTGCCATTGACTAGCTGTGTGAGCTGAGACTTGACCTTCCTCATCTGTAAAATGGGAATAACAGCATACCTTCTTTACCTACCTCATAGAACTCTTGTGAGGAAAGCACTTTGTATTAGGATTTGCTTCTGAGAGTAAGTCATGTCACCTTTTAAGTGCTTTTTTGTCCTTTACCCCTAATCTAACAGGTTGCTATTTAGCTTTAGCTGGCTTACCAAAGTAGTGAGCTCCCCATCACCAGAAGTTATCAAGCAGAAAAGAAATAAACATGGTTAGGAATGTTGTAAAGGTAATTCCTGCACTGAGAAATTGGCTGGGTGAGATGACCTTTCTCTTGAGGTTGTATGAAGATCTGAAATACCCTCTTTTTTTGTTTATTTTTTTTGGGGGGGGGCAAACAGGGTTAGGTGACTTGCACAGGGTCACACAACTAGTAAGTGCCTTAAGATTGGACTTGAACTCAGGTCATTTTCCCTCCAGAACCAGTGCTCTCTCCACTGAACCACCTTCAAACATCTTCTTGGCCTGAATTTCCTCATCTGTACAAAGAAAGAGTTAGGGTTAATTAGTCAATCCTTAAAGTTAGCTCCAAGACCTGATCATTCTTAGGGCTAAAGAGTCCGTGGTAGACCCTTAAATTAAATGCAAAAAATGTGTATTTTTGTCACTGGTTACTGTTGTAAAGGGACAATACCAGAACACACATTAATTAGCTTTTTTTGGGGAAAACCCCCCAAATTAATCTGCTTTTCTCTTTTAAAGCATCCATTCATGTAGGGACAATTTGGAAATGAAGAGAGAATTAAGAGGGATGGATGCGTTGTCCCTGAAGAGTGAACTTGTGCAGATTCCAGTTGTCAGATGGGGAGAGACCCTGAGGAGTCCGGGTTGAGTGTTTCCCATCATCTCCTTCTCTCCCCCTCTTCTCTGGATGCATGGACCACTTTCTCCGCTGGTGCTTGTTGGGGGCACATGCCGGGCTAGGAGAATCAGCGCCCCTGCCTTTGCTTTTGGGATGACCTTCCCGTTCCCTTGCTGACCCCTTCCCCCTCTGTGCTCTAGGAACAATGGGGCTGCGAAAAGCTGGAAAGGACCGAGCTGTCCTGGGAGACATGGGCTCTCCTCTGACCACAGCTTGCCAGGGGGCTCCCTGAGTTCTGACGGGCTTTAATACTCATTGGGGTGATGAAGGCCAAAGTCCGGAAGGCTTCAGACTAATCCCAGAGCAAGAGGTCCCTTTTGGCCACAGAGCTCTGCTTGGAGTCCAGCCTGCCTCAGTGCCTGGAGCTCAGATCTGGCCCCAGACACTAGTTGTGTGAACCTGGACAAGTCACGCTACCCTTCCTGCCTCAGTTTCCTCAAGTGTAAAAAAAGCTGGAGAAGGAAATGGCAAGCCATTCCAGTAACTTTACCAGGAAAAAATCCCAGATGGGGTCACAGAAAGTCAGACAAAACTCAAAGCAGCTCAGCATTATAGCACATACTATGCGCCAAGTGCTGTGCTAAGTGCTCTACAGTGATTTCATTTGAAATTTGTTATTATCCCTAATTGACAAGTGAGGGAGCTGAAGCAAACTGAGGTGCTGGGGTCATCTAACCTAGAAGGTTTCTGAATTGGGGTCTTCCTGACTCTGGGCTCGGTACTCTATCCACTGTGTCATCACTTTTTAGGAAAGCCATTGTCAAACTGGTGCTCCTTCAGAGGAAGACAAATATAATAGTAATAGGATTAGACAATAGCTCACGTGAGGATTGTTTGAAGGAGTGGATGATAGTTCTAGGAAAGAGAAGACCTGGAGGGACATGATAATTGTGCATAAATATTTGAAGCAATGTTAGATGGAAGAGACCTCAGACTTGCTCTGCTTTGATCCCAAAGGCCATAAAAATAAGAATATTTATATATAATAAACCATATTTATCTAAATAGCAACATTTATGTAGTGCTTCAAGAATTAAGCCCTTTCCATATGCTATTTCATTTGTTCCCTACAACAGCCTAGCAGGGTAAGTGCTTTTATTATCTTCATTTAAACAGATGAAGAAACTGATGCTGAGATAAGTGACTTACTCAAGATCAGTTGATTGAGGCAGGTTTTGAACTCAGGTTATCTTGAAGGTCTAGCACTCTACATATTCTAGGGACTCTGGGTAAAATAGATGGAAAAGAGGATTGGAGTTCAGATAAAAGGAAAAAACCCTTTTTTTCAGAAATTAATTTTTTTATTTTAATAACAGCTTTTTGTTTTCAAAATATATGCAAAGATAGTTTTCAACATTCACCCTTGCAAAATCTTGTGTTGCAAAATTTTCTCTCATCCTTCTCCCCTCTCCATCCTGCTCCCCTCCCTCTAGACAGCAAGTGATCCAATATAGGTTAAACATATGCAGTTCTTCCATGCACATTTCCACATTTATCATGCTGCACAAGAAAAATCATCTCAAAAAGGGAAAAAAGTGAGAAAGAAAAAAAGCAACCAAACAACAACAAAAAAGGTGAAAATGGGGGTAGCTAGATGGCACAGTGGATAGAGCACCAGCCCTGAAGTCAGGAGAACTTCAGTTCAAATCTGGTCTCAGACACGTAACAGCTGTGTGACCCTGGGCAAGTCACTTAACCTCAATTGTCTCAGCAAAAAGAAAAAAAAAAGTGAAAATGTTATGTTGTGATCCACATTCAGTCCCCATAGTCTCCTTGGATACAGATGATTCTGTCCATCACAAGTCTATTGGAATTGACCTGAATCAGTTCAATTCATTGTTGAGAAGAACTGAGTTCATAAGAGTTGATCATCACATAATTTTGTAAAAAACCAAACTTTCTCATGCTTAGAATTCTCTAAAATTAGAATTGTTATTCAGGGATGTCTGACTCTTTTTGACCCAGGGGGCTTCTGTCCATAGGGTTTTGTTGGCAGAGATGTTCGAATGGTTTACCATTTTCTTCCTGAGTGGCAACAAGTGCTTTGAAGTTATATGGGAAGTTTCTGAGGCTGAATTTGGAAAGTGATTCCCAACTTTTCTTTTAGACGAATAATGTGTTATTTTGATTGGGATGCAAGCTTTTTGCAAGTAGGACATGTTTCATTCTTTGTATATATTTCCCTTGTATCTGGTTCAGAATGTGGCATATGGTAGGTAATTAATAAGTACATATTGATTGATTGTTTTGTTTCATGTTGATCTGGTCTTATGGAAAGTGATTCCCAACTTTTCCTTTAGACAGATAGTGTGTTATTTTGTTTACATTGTAAGCTTTTTGCAAGTGAGATTTCTTTCATTCTTTGTATATATTTCCCTCATTCCTGGAGAGTGTGGTACATGGTAAGTAATTAATAAGTACATGTTGACTGATTGATGTTCCATGTTGATCTGGTCTTAAGGAAAGTGAATCCCAACTTTTCCTTTAGACAAATAGTGTGCATTATTCAAAATATAGGTCACATTGTCCCTCATCCTCTTTTCCAATGTTCTGAGTAAAGCTTAACTATTTTTTTTTTTTTTTTTTTTTGGTGAGGCAATTGAGGTTAAGTGACTTGCCCAGGGTCACACAGCTAGGGAATGTTAAGTGTCTGAGATCACATTTGAACTCAGGTCCTCCTGACTTCAGGGCTGGTGCTCTATCCACTGCGCCACCTAGCTGCCCCAGCTTAACTATTTTTACTTTAGAATCAATACAATATTTTCTTTCCAAAGAGAACTTATTTTAGGAATGTGACCTATATGTAAGGTGGTCTATATTTAAACCAATAGAGTAAAATGTGTGTAAGAGATAACTGGAGGGAAAGCCTCTGGAAAAAATGAGTGGTTTTTGTTTTTCTATAACTGAAAAGCAAGTTCATGGAATACTATTTTCCATTGTTGCTGAACTTTTCATCCAGCCTTTAGAAAGCCTTTCTAAATAATTGTGAGTCCAGCCATATGTGAAATTTCATTTTGGCAAACGTATTTAAGTGCATGCCAGGTATTGTACTAAACAGATTCAATGATGAAGAGTTTCTGTTTCCAAGGAATTTTGATTTTTAGAGGAGGGATATAATATCTACACAGTTATAGATAAATCAACACAATAATATACTATAAAACTATAATGTACATAAATATGAGAAGAAAAATAGCATGTATATCTATATATCTCTCACCTTCTGTGTGCCAGGCATTGTGTTAAGTATTGTACAAATATCTCATTTTGATCCTCATAAACAACTCTGGGAAGTAAGTGCTATTTTACATTTGAGGAAATTGAGGGAAACTGGTTTAAATGATGTCCTAGGGTGACCCAGTTAATGTGTCTGAGGCTAAATTTGAACTTAGATCTTTCTGATTGCATTCTGACACCTAACTGCCTCTATAATTTGATTTAAAGAGGGAGAAAAGTGGGGCAATGTTTTGAAGAGTGAGTTTATGGAGGAAGATGATGAATCACCTCTTGGACATGTTTCGTTTGAGATGGTCACAGGATATCCAAGTCAAGCAGTTCACTAGAGAGATTAGGGCTGGAAGTGTGTGTGTGTGTGTGTGTGGTGGTGTGTGTGTGTGTGTGTGTATAAACATATTTAAATGTATATATTTTGTGTATTTTGTAAATACACAAAATATATACATTTAAATATGTTTATATGTGTATGCATGTGATTGTGTGTGAACACGTACTATTAGCATGGAGCTAATTTGAGAGCTGATGAGATGAACAAGATGTACAGAAAGAACAGGTCTCACCCAGATTATATACGTACATATGTATATATGTGTGCACACAGAGTGCCATTAGCGCAATACCATTGCCAGTGGCATTGTGAGAGCCAACGAGATAAAGAAATCGTACAGAAGAGCATGGCTCACTCAGGTGCTTGATTTGGGAATGGGAGGGCACTCTCTTATGAAGGGGGAGATGGCTGCTGATCCAGTAATTTGAGAAGTGGTCAAAAACTGGAGAATGGGGTAGGAGAGCAGTGTTAACAGAAAGCAACTTGGGAGTAATTAGGATTTTCAAAAACTGTGTGAAAGTCAAGGAGATTGGGGCTGGAGGAGAGGCCCTTGAGCTGGAATTTAAGAAATATTTGTTGACTTTGGAGAGAGCTATTCAATCAAGTGGTTGGGTTGAAAGTTGGATTATAACTCATCAGGAGGAAGAAACATCCTGTGTGAGAAAGGACACTTTCTCTGCTATGTTTTCTTGCTTTTGGCCTCCCTAAATGTAAGGTAATGGTGAAATCCAGGACATCTAGCCCTGACATTAACTAGATTTTCCTTTTTTTTTTTGACCTCAATTTCCTCATTTACAAAACAAAAGGGATGGATGAGATGATCTCCCAGGCCCATTCTTTGATCATCCAAGACAATTTAGACTTTAATTAAATTCAGCTTGAAAAACAGCTAATTGAATTGGTGGTACAAGCTACCAGCAAAGAGGTATTTAACACTTGGTGAAATTTTACTCTATTTCAGTGTGGCTCCTCAATTGTTCTTAATCTACCCAGGAAGGATTAGATATGATTATCACTCCATATCTCTGTGGTCTTATCAACTGCTAATAAAGAAGGATTATTGATAAGCAAGTGATGTTGGCTCATAATTATAAGTTTTATTTATGCTTTTTAAAAAATCACAATTATTTCTCAGCATAACTTCTCTCAATATTGCTTTGTAAAGAATTTTTCTACCAAAACCAATTGAGATAGCAACTTCCTCAGAAATCATGTACTACATTCTGCCCCTATGGTTTTGTTACTCTTTACTGAGGGAAGATAGTATTACCACATTATTAGATAGGTTTTATCCTTTGTTCTTTAGGATCAAGAGTGAGCATCATGGCTTTATCATACTAATTTGTTATACAACAGTTCATAGAAGTTTTCACATTTGTACATTTGTATACCATGACTTGTTCAGCTAATTATTCCTTGATGATGGGTGCTTCCTTTTTATTTTTTATTTTTATTTTTAAAGCAGTGAGATGATTCAGTAGATAGAGTGCTAGACTTAGGAAGATGCTCAAATATGACTCCTTATACTTATTAGTTGTGTGAACATATCCATGGGGATAATAATAGTACCTACCTCCTAAGGTTATTGTGAGAAACAAATGAGATAATAATTTTAAAGCAATCATTCTAGTGCCCAATGCAGACTCCTGCTCTCAGAGAACTCATGGTCCCATGAGAGAAGCAATAAGGAAACAGCTATGCACTGAAAAAGATAAATACAGAATAATTTGGAGATAATCTCATAGGAAAGGCATGGGTATTCAGAAAGAACTGAAAAAGCTTTGATGTGAAAGGTAGAATTTTAGCTGAGACTTGAAGGAAGCCAGGAGGTGGAGAAGAGGTGAGATAGTTAGTCTAGCATCTTTAGTTTATTTGTAAAAATAAAAAGTTTATTATTAATTTATTTGTAAAAAGAAGGAAAATAAGGCTTAGAATTCTTAAATACCTTGTCTAAGGTCACAGAAGGAGTGTGATGGAGAACTCAAAGACAGTCTTCCTTGACTCTGTGCCCAACTGCTTTCTGCCTCACAGATGCACTGAAATTTGAGGATGAGAATTGAAAACATCTTTTTAAAAGAAGTTTCTGTAATACCTGTCTTCCAAGGTGCCTTTCCTTATTTCTTTTTTTTACTTAATAGTTTTTTTTTTTTAAATTAGATGTAAAGATAGTTTTCAGCATTCATTTTTGTAAGACTTGGAGTTCCAAATTTTTCTCTTTCTTCTTCCCTTCTCCTTTCCCAAGACAGCAAACAATCTGATAAGGTTTTACATATAGTCAGTTATGTTAAATATATAATTCCACATGAGTCATGTTGTGAAAGAAAAATCAAAACAAAAGGAAAAACCATGAGAAAGAAAAAAAAACAAACAAAAAACTAAAAATAGTAAGCATCTGCATTCAGTCTCCATAGGTCTGTCTCTGGAGATGGAGAGCATTTTCCTTTCCAAGTCTATTGGAATTGTCTTAGATCATTGTATTGCTGCAAAGAGCTTCGTCTGTCATAATTGATCATCACACAATCTTGTTACAGTATACAATGTTCTCCTGGTTCTGCTCATTTCACTCAACATCAGTGTAAGTCTTTCCAAGTTTTTTCTGAAATCTTCCTATTCATCATTTCTTATGTAACAGTAGTATTCCATTATGTTCATGTATCACAACTTGTTCAGCCATTCCCTAATTGATAGGCATCCTCCAATTTCTAATTCTTTGCTATTGCAAAAAGAGCTGCTACAGTTTTTTTTTCTGCATGTGTTTCCTTTTTTATGATTTCTTTGAGATAGAGACCCATTACTGGTTTTACTGGATCAAAAAGTTGGCACAATTTTATAGCCTTTTGGGCATGGTTCCAAATTGCGCTTCAGGATGGTTAAATCAATTCAGAGCTGTACCAATAGTGCAATAGTGTCCCATTTCCCCCATATCCTCTCCAATATTTATCATTTTCTTTTTCTGTCATTTTAGTCAATCTGATAAGTGTGAAGTGGTACCTCAGAGTTGTTTTAATTTGCATTTTTCTATCAATAATGATTTATAACATTTTTTTCACATGATTATAGATAGCTTTGATTTCTTTATCCATATCCTTTGACCATTTATCAATTGAAGAATGGGTTGTATTCCTGTAAATTTAATTCAGTTCTCTACATATCTTAGAAATGAGGCCTTTATCAGAATCATTGATTGTAAAAATTATTTCCCAACTTTCTGCTTCCCTTCTAATTTTGACTGCATTGATTTTGTTTATGCAGAACCTTTTTAATTTAATGTAATCAGAATTATCCATTTTACACTTTATAATGTTCTTTATTTCTTACTTGGTCATAAATTTTTCTCTTCTCCAAAGCTCTGACAGGTAAACTGTTCCTTGCTCTCCTCTAATTTGTTTATAGGTATCATACTTTATGTCTAAATCATGAGCTTGTTTTGACCTTATCTTGGTATAGGGTGTGAGATGAGAACATTGTGTTTTAAAGTGATGTTCTATTGGGTGGGCATGGTGGTACCCACCTGTGATGGGGAAGGTTGAGTCTGGTGGTTTATGCATTGCTTGAGTTTGGGTATTCTGAGTTGTGGTAGGATTAAAGATATCGGGTGTCCCTACTAAGTTGGGTACCATTTTGTTTACCTCCCCCAGGCAGAAAGCCATCCACTTATGTAAAGAGGGGTGCCCAACTTAGGTCAGAGATGGTGTAGGTTAAATCTCCCTTAGAGATCTTGAATGGGATCTGGCCTGTGCCAGCCTGAGCTTGCTAGGGAGATCCAGGTTAATTAATAAATAAATGGACAGATAGAGTTGGTTCTTAAAATTAAAAAGTACCATTCTAATCTGGAATTCCAGAAATGGGCTTAGGGAAATGGATAGTAACTGTTTCCAAAGGAAGACAACTAATTCTAAAGTGCTTTATCTACTTTTTAAGGGGACTACTACAAAAATGGTTATTTCTTCTGAAAGGTTGAAGACTTTTTATGTTTCTTTTGGATTGCTTAAGTCCCTCAGGCAATTTTTTTCTTTTGTTTTGGAGAATTTCCTCCTCTGAAACTGAGAAGCTATTTGATATCTTTATGGAATATCTCCAGCAAAATTACCCTAACCGCCAGTTGTTATTTGGGTCAGAATTCATTACAGCATTGATTTTAAGCTTATCATTTAAAATACTATTTCCTACCCTCAAAACTTGAAACTGTTGAAAGTAATTCATCAGAAACTGATCCTTCTATCTGCTATCAGTTCTGGGAGCAGTTTGTTAATGTACAGACAAACAGGAAGGTGGTCAAGGTTGCTTATTTTTTCCGGTTAAAGTCCAGGAGAGAGCCTTCACGACTGCTTTGGAACGTGATAGTTGTAGATCTAAAAAGGGGATGGACCTGTTTGTGGGTCTCCTTTGTTCCTGCTCCTTCCCTACCCCATGTTTCTTCTCCTTCTTGCTGGTGTTCACTTTAACCCCTTCTCCGTTCTCCTGTGTTCTTTCTTACTATTCCCTCCCTCTTTATCTTTTGTGCTTGATACTGATCTGCTAAGGCTTCTTTGTTTTTCTTTTGTTTAAGGCAGACACCAATATTTCCCCCATATAGATAGAAGCACCCAGTGATTTTATCCCTGTTGAACAGAGTTGTAGTTCTTTTTGGCAATCTGGTGAAGCTTTGAAACGTTTTCCCAAAATAATGCCTTTAAATGCATTATAGTAAAATACTTAGTATTACAAAGGAAATCAATTTTATTGAAGAAGTTGTCAAATTTAAAAAAATTTCACAGACCTTCCCACTCCCCCCCTGGAAATCCTATAGACTGGTAAAGCCCAATTAAGAATCCCTGCTCTATTAGGTGCTCTTTGGTGGTTTGCTGATATTTTAGCTTTACCAAGGTATGATAGATTTTTATTAAGGACTTGCTATGTGTCCAGAACTGTGCTAAGTATTGGGGGTACAATTTGTAAATAAGCAAGAAAATCCTTATCCTCAAGGAACTGGGGGAAGACAACTCGTAGAGAGGAAAGTGGGATAGAAGGGAGGACACATTGAGAGGGTCATGGAAAGAAAGATCAGCCTTATAGGTCTTGTCTTCTCCAAATAATACCTTTTAAAGAACATCCAGCTTCATTTTTACCCACTGGAGAAAAAGAATAATATTAACGGTCATATGGTTTCACTTGTCCATCTATGGAAAGATGCTAAAACTGGAATCAAACTCATACCCTCCTTTCCCTCTTCTAAAAAAGAAAAAAATTCCTGGAGATTGAGAGTGGGGGAAAGCAAGGAAAATGAGATGTTGGTTTGAGATCCAGAGAATGAAGGCAGCTGGGACTTGGGCTTTAGCTTTGTGGCTTTTAAGGGGGAGTGCGCTTTGTTTTCGTAAGGATGGGCATTGCCAGTGTTTTGGAGGAAGCCAGGCTTTTGCCAGCTTTCTCTACATTTCTTGGCCTGGTTCTTGTACCTTGTTGTTCTTCAACTTGTGGAAAATGCACTTTCCATTTTTAAGCATGCTAGAGTTAGGTTTCTTTCCCATTTTTCCCCTTTCCATTTTTAAAGAAAGAAGGTCATCAAGATGCATTGAAAGGCAAATGATACTCTCCAAGGACTAAATTTGGGCCTTAGCCAATGGTTTTTGTAAAACCACAGTTTGGGACTGTTTCAGCAGTCTTTTGGCTGGCTTTGGCCATGAGCTAACATGCCACTTTTCAATAACTGGGATTAACTAAGCTGTTAAAAATGACTTAGCAGTTGGGTGGTGCTAATTTTTATCCCTTGTGTTTGATTTGGGGAAGTCAGACAAGTGTCAAACGTTATTAGCTCATAGAATTTAAAACTTGACAGGGTCTTAAAGATCATCTCATCCAATTTCCAGAATAGGGTTCCAAGAATTTAAGCTAAGACACTTAAGCTAAGAGCCTTGTGGCTCTCTGCTATAGGACCTCTTTGGTCCTCCAGTGTAATAAAACCTCAATTCCAGAAAAGAAAACCTGCATAAATGACTTGCTCAGAGTCACACAGCTTTAAGTGCTTAATATGTGCCAGGCTTGGTATTTTTACAATCATTGTTTTGACAGTTGAGACAATTATTGTCTCACTAATTTACAATTATTGTCCTCATAGCAACCTTGAGATGTGGGTACTATTATTATCCTCATTTTACAGATAGGGAAACAGAGGCAAACAAGTGACTTGCCAAGGGTCACACAGTGAGTTGACTCAGGATTTGAACACAGATTTTCCTGATTTCAGACTCCAGGGAACTGTCCGCTGTACCATCTCATAGTCCTGAAGCTCACATAAATGTCAGACTCAGGATATGAATCTCCTGGATCAGATTGGCCAGAGCCCTTGGCACAGAAATCTCACGTAATACTGTCCAGGTTCTGGCTCACAGGGAATTTTATGGGGCCAACTGAATTTGTTGCTTCTTCCTTTCCAAAGTTTTGTTTTTGGTTAGCAAACCTCCTCCCTGCACTGTCTTTTTAAAGCTTTTCTTGGATTTTTCATCCCTGCTCTTGACAAATTGTACTGTTTGTCATACAATAGCTTGAAAGCTGGGATCCCTCTGTCTAGACGGGTCATGTCAGCAGTTTTATGGGATTAAAAAGTCCTAGAAGTTTACTTCAGTGGATAGCTAATTTTTCCCTGTCTTCCCCCTCCCTTGGGTTTGGAGATTGGTGGCAGTGTGGGTTAGTCATTAGGTTGCCACTCAGTGTGGGTCAGTCACTAAGTTGCCACTCCGTGTGGGTCAGTCACTAGGTTGTTACTCAGTGTGAGTCAGTCACTAGGTTGTTACTCAGTATGGGTCAGTCACTAGGTTGTTACTCAGTATGGGTCAGTCATTAGGTTGCCACTCAGTGTGGGTCAGTCACTAGGTTGCCACTCTCCTTGAAATCCTGCTTGCCCTTTAAAAGTCCAGTTCAGTATTTCTTGCTTCTGTCAAGCCCTTTCTGAAACTTAGAATGATTCTTCTCAAAACATGGACTATATTGGGAATTTCAAAGAAATAATTATTTAAAAGAGTGATATAAAAGAAATGTAATGCTGGTAGATTAGTAGTACTGGGAGAATCAGGAAAGGTCTCCTAAAAGAAATAAAAGCAGCTTGTTTTCCTTTAACAAATATTTATTTTCTGAAATCCCAAACTAAAAATAGAAAAGAAAATGGGGATCATAGTTATCAGTTGTATTATCATAAACAGAAGGAGAGTCATTCTCCTAAATTTTCTGAAAGAAGAAGATAATTTCTGTTGACTTATGTGTTCAATGCTGTAATCAACTGCACCATAGTGTTATGGCTGAGGCTTGTCTGAAGAAATAACACCATTTGAGGACGAGTTTGGGCAAGCAAGTCTCTGTTAGGAAAGATCATGGTGGTGGTTTTGGTTCATTTGTAGGACTAATGACGTTTAGAAGGCTCTTTTTTTAGTGTTTTGGTCCTCTGAAAGCAAAATTCCAGATGTGCTTTTAGCAGATGTTTACTGATACCAATACAGTTTCAAAATCGATGGGAAAGCTCTTTTAAGGGGAAGGGGAATTATTTTAAAGTTGTTAGTTTGCCTAGATTCAGGTTCTTAAATCTTTTTTTTTGTGTCAAAGGGTCCCCTTTGGCAGTCTGGTGCAGCTTGTGGATCTTTTCTCTGAATGTTTTTAAATCTATAGGATAAAAAAGAATTATATTGAAATACAGTTATATTTTTAAAAATAAAGTTAATGTTTTAGAACTTTTGGTCTCAGAAGGGCAGGATATTAGCTATATTGGGCTAGGTAAAGGAGTTTTCCCTTTTCTTTTCTTTTCTTTCTTTTAAATTAAAGCTCTTTCTTTTCAAAACATATGCATTGATAATTTTCAACATTCACCCTTGCAAACCTTGTGTTTCAATTTTTTTTCCCTCTCTTCCCCACCTTCCCCCAGATGGCAAGCAATCCCAGTATGTGGTAAATGTGCAATTTTTCTACATCTATCTCTACAATCATCATGCTGCACATTAAAAATCGGATCAAAAAGGGAAAAAAATGAGAAAGGAAATAAAAAGCAAGCAAATAACAATAAAAAGTGAAAATGCTATGTTGTGATCCACACTCAATCCCCACAGCCCTCTCTTTGGGTGCAGATGGCTCTCTTCATCACAAGACCATTGGAATTGGCCTGAATCACTCATTGTTGAAAATAGCAACATCCATCAGAATTGATCATCATATAGTCTTGCTGCAAGATTAGAGTAGAACCAGATCTCCTGGTTCTGCTCATTTCACTCAGCATCAGTTCATGCAAGTCCCTCCAGGCCTTTCTGAAATCATCCTGTTGGTCTTTTCTTACAGAATAATAATATTCCATGACATTCATGTATCATAACTTACTTAGCCATTCTCCAGTTGATGGGCATCCATTCAGTTTCCAGTTCCTTGACACTATAAAAATGGTTGCTATAAATATTTTTGCACATGTGGGTCCAGTAAAGGAGGTTTTCAACATTTATTTTCGAGTGACTTTGGAAGGGGAAAGAAAGAGGAAGCCAAGAATTGACTTATTAATTGGTTTTGTTGGCTTATATAGGGATTGGTTTTTTGTAAGCTTGTTGTAAGGGGCCCAAGCAGGCCAAAGGGAGGGGGGAGACTAAGCAATGCTTGCAAGAAAGTAGGCTGTGGAGGGAAGGCTCTTGTCTTGCTTTTGCAAGCATCCTATGTGCTAATCCCTGGGGGTTAGCCTGTCTGGCAGGGTTTCAAAAGGTACTAATGAGGTTTGCTTTTACAGTCACTGATGCCAGGTTAACCAGCCTTAATGTGGAGTAGTTCTACCCCCTCCTCTCTAGAAACTTTCTAGGATTGGTAATAAAGATTCAATAGTTCTCTAGTACTTTAAGACTTAGAAAATGATCTCCTGCCTTTGATGATAATAAATGATATTTATATATGCCTGCTTTATTTGCATTATTTCACTTTGACTCACTATAACCTTGTCAGGTATTGTATCTTAAAAAAAAAAGTCTGAACCTGTGATTTCTGTCTTCTGGGGAAGTGAAGAAACTCCCTCTCTCTAATGTAGACAGATCAATTCACCAATATATTGTCTTAGAGAGTAGCTTGGGGGCCTGAGAGGTTAATTGTGTGTTCCTTCATTACTATGGGAGGTAAGTTTTGCAAATACACCCTTATTATAGAGAAAACAAATTAAGCCACTGAGGTTTGGAAATTTGCTGAAGTGTAATGCTTTTTCCTCAATTAATTAGTGGCACCTGTCTCACTAAGTAGAACTCAGTGAATGTCCCAGTCTCTGGTGGTATTTTATGCTTTTAAAAACCTTCTGAGAGGGGTCCATAAGCCTCATCAGATTTCACCCTATCTCTTCATAAGAGAAACAGGACTAAATGAGCGTGATACTTCTTGTTCCTCTCTCCTCCTGGGGGAGGGTTGCCACCCCCTGTCCTGTTTTCACACTGACAGGCTTTTAAAATGTTGATTTTCCCCCTTGCAGCTAGAGATGCCATATGTCAGGTTCCCTGGGGCTCTGTGCCCCTGATGGTGGGGGGAGGGGAGAAGACTGGAAGGAGGGAGTGGAAATTTAAATTGATTGTTTTAAACTGTGTCTGGCCTGCCTGACTCCCCAGAGACTGCTTGTTTTTAGGCTTAATAAGGACATTTCTGTCCTAGCTTCATAAATTTATAGGTTCCCCTGTATAAGTCTTTCAGGTCCATCTTTTTATTCCCCCTGCCTGTGGTATATAATAATTTCTATTATGACCACACTCTGTCTTCAGATTTCAATATAGAAAAAAAACCTGATATGGTTGTTGAGATTTGGGGCCATTCATCCCAAATGGAAGAGAAAGCTAGAATTAAAAGGGGTTCTTAGAAGAGCTTCTTTAATATCCCATTTTTTTATGGTTGAAGAAACCAAGATAGGAAGTTACTTGCTCAGGAAGTAAATATTTAGTTCCTGACATTTCAGCTTTTGTAGAACATTGTTTTCAGGTCAAGAATATATGAGATTAGAATTTAGAGTTTGCAAAATTGGATTTTTCAGGTCAATTTAATAAAGAACCTACTTTGTAGAAGGTACTGTAAGATATGTTGAGAATCAGAGATAGAAAATGAGAACCCTGCCCTCAAGTAACTTATAGTGTAACAGATTTGACATGCACAAATGAATAGGATGCAATATACAAGGTACAATGCATTTATAGCAGGTGTTGGGAATTCAGAGAGAAAATGATGAGGACCTTGCCCTCATGTAACTTACAGTGTAATAGATTTGACATGCACAAATGAATAGGATGCAATGTACAAGGTACAATGCATTGAATTCAGAGAGAAAATGACGAGGACCCTGCCCTCATTTAACTTACAGTCTAACAGGAGATTTGACTTGCACGGATGAGTAAGATACAAGGTATAATGTAACAAGATAAAAGAGATCCAAATAAAGTGCTTTGGGAAAATTTGAGAGAGATCATTTTCCCTAGAAGAGTAAGAAAAGGCTTCATGGAATAAGGTTCCCTTGAATTGGTCCTTGAAGAGGATTTTAAAACTTGGAAAGAGAAGAAAAAGCTAGTGATTTCTCATATCTTTTAACCTTTTTCCTTTCTTTACTTTTAAAAATTGCTATTGGTACCTCATGTTTTTATATTACAGTCATTTCTGGATAGGCACACCCTTTGTTACCAAACAACAAAGGAAACTGACAGGGAGATTGTGTTTGACAGCTTGGCTTACATTCGTCATTCTCAATACTTTACATTCCCTCCAAAATTGTTAGTCATTTAGTGTTGGGCTTTACTTTAGTGTTCTTTCCAATTTTTGTAATTCTTGTATATACTGTTTTTTTTTTGATTCTGTTCACTTCCTTGTGTATCAATTCATACAAGTCATCCTTTATTTGTCTGCTGCTTCATAGCTACTGCTTTATGTAATACAACATTCTTGGAACACAGTTTGTTTAAGCCATTCATTCCAGGGTTGATGGTCACTCATAGTCTTCCTGTTATTTTGTTAATACAAAAACTGCTGCCAGGCATATTTTGGTATTTACATGCCCTTTGACTTCTTTATGGTATTTGGCAAATAGTAGGGTCTTTTGAGTCAAAGGTAAAAATAATTTTGTGACCTTTCTATCTCAAGCTTACTTTCTGGAAAGATTAGGTATAGTTACACTTTTTTTTTTGATCCAAAGAAATTTTGCTATTATTAATTCAGAATTTATGTCCTCCAATTCCAAGAATCTTTTGTGGACTGCAGTGTGGTTTTGTGCATGAGGACGGAATTTTTCTGATTTGAGGCTTTTTTCTTTCTAACTCTATAACTCCTGTCATTTCTAGCTTTGGTTTATAATGTCTTTAATATAAATCCTTTTTCATTCTTACTGCTATCCTGGAGACCCTCCAGGCTCTCTTTTCCTCATCTGGATTTCTGTGACAGCCTGGTTCTAGTTTTCCTGATTTCCTGGCCCTCCAACTCATCCTATCTATCTACTGTTGTCTGGTCAATTATCCCAAGATGCTTCCATTTTGGTGCAGTAGAAAGAATGAATGTTCATTTGTGACAACTCCTATTTCACATTCTTCATTGTATCCTGTCATTAAGCTTGAATTTTTCTCTCAGGACTTGCATGAACTGATGCTGAGTGAAATGAGCAGAACCAGGAGATCATTATACACGGCAACAACAGTACTATATGATGATCAATTCTGATGGACATGACTCTCTTCAACAATGAAATGTTTCAAACCAGTTCCAATTTTTCACTGAAGAAAGCCATATACACCCAGAGAGAGGGATGTGAAGTGTGGACCATGGCATAGCATTTTTCATGCTCTCTATTGATGTTTGCTTGCACTGTTTCCTTTCTCATATTTTTTTCTTGTAGACATGATTTTTCTTGCACAACAATGATAAGTGTGGAAATATGTATACATATATTCGACTTGTCAAGTATTTTAAGATAATTAACATGTAGTGGATATCCTGCTATCTAGGGGAGGGGTGGGGAGTAGGGGGAAAAATTGTAACAGAAAGCTTTGTAAGGGTTAATGTTGAAGAATTACCTATACATATGTTTTGCAAATAAAAAGTTTTAATAAAAAAAGAATTTTTCTCTCAGGCTTTCAAGAGCTTTTATAATTTGGCCTCATTTTAATCTTTCCATTTTTATCTTCCACTAGGATTTAGATCTGGTAGTAGCAGAGCCAGGATTTGAACATAGGGCTTTCTGGTTCCAAATCTTTCTCCACAGTAATCTTGTTCCTGCCTCTTCTCTTAAGGAAGATCCCAGTCAGTTTCCTTATTGATCCCTTAATAAATCATCCTGACCTTAGTCCTTGATGTTCCTTTCCATTTTCATGGCCTCTGAAACAAAATCCAATTCCCTTTCTACAGTAGACTTCATCTTTGGAGCCATACTGGACGTGGGTTCTTTTTTGTTGGCAAAGATAATGGAGTGGTTTGGCATTTTCTTGACACAGGTTAAGTGACTTGTCCAGGGTCACACATCTAGTCACTATCAGAGGCTGAATTTGAACTCATGATCTTCTTGATTTCAGCCCCAGCTCTTATTGGTCATCACCTTTTCTTTCCCAAGCCCAGTAGACCTAGTGCTTGTTCCTCACTCTAAACCTTTGTTTATGTTCTCATTGTCTAGACTTTCCTCCCTTTTCTTTTTTAATTATCTCATCCTGCCCATTCTTTAGTTCGATTTAGTGAGCATTTATTAAGCACTTACTGTGTACCTGGCATTGTACTTAAAGTACCAGGGATACAAAAAGAGGCAAAAGACAGTTCCTGCTCTCAATGAGTTTATAATCTAATAGCTGAACTTTCAAGGCTCAGATTATCTTTTTCTTATTGTTCAGTTGTGTCCACATGACCCTGGGACCATACCATGCCATTACTAGTGGATTAAGGCAAATAGGTTATGTGACTTGTTCAGGGTCACATAGCTAGTATGTGTCTGGGGTTGGATTTGAACTTGTGTGGTTCTGGCTTAAGACTCAGTGTTCTATCTGCTGTTTTACCTACCTGCTCTTCTGCCAAATTCCAAGTTGTAGCTGCTTCCCCTTCTCTGATTAGTTTAGCCCAAATCTACTAGGTTAAAATCTCTTAAATCCTTTATATTTTTCATAGTGCCTAACAGAAGCCCCCAGTAAGTACTCAATAAATGCTTCTTCAGCTCAGGAATCTGTACCAACTTGTAGTATCTTGATAACCTGTTTGCTTGTATATTAAGTTCCAATTGTATACAGAAAGCTGAGTTTGAGCTCACATCTGGAATCTGGTATTTTCTATAGCTGTGCAACTGTGGTATCTAAGATTGAGTCTTAGAAGAAGGGTATTGATCTGCTTGAAGAGAACTCTCACTGATGAAAACAGTATTGATTACCTATAAACAGGATTTTAGGTTGGGCTGTAAGGGAGATACAGGTTTTGGGAAAAATGTGGAAACTCTCCGACCGTCTGGGTAAGGCACTTCTGCCTGCTTCAGTTTTCCTCAACTATTTGTAAATCAGCATAATAACAACACTGAGCTGTGAAGATCAAATACAATATTTGTAAGTGCTAAGCACATAATAGGTGGTCAATACATGCTTGTTTCCTTCCTTTTTTGTTAAAAGATGGATTTTTTTCTTTAGGTAGCCTCTTAGTTTCAATAAACCTTCAATAAAGCCTTTGAAATTGACAAAAAAAAAAAAGAAATTGACAAAACCAGTTGTTTAGTATTTAGCTGAGCTTCCTGTTTGCTTCCCCTAGATTTTTGACTTTGAAATTTTGTTTCTTCCCTCTAGAGGAAGTCCAAGGTGGTCAAGTCTGATTACATCATGGCTTGTGTCACTATTTATACTCTGGACATGCATGTGCACACATATGCACACCCTCCCAGTTTTGAGAATAATATTAATTCTGGGAAGGGTAAATATTAGTACATTCCTGAGTATTTCTAAGCTGCTCCTGTGGAATGATAAGCTCCTGAAAGGAAGATTTTTTGAAAATACTCCAAAAGAGTAGGAGGCAGTCTGGTATAGAGTTCTGAACTTAAAAGTCAAGAAGGCCATTAGCTCTATGATCGTAGATCAGGTATTAATGTCTCTAGCCTCAGTTTCATTCAGGGTTTGGCTTGTTGGTCTTTAAAATTCCCTTGTAGCTCTAAATTATAATCCAGCAATTCAGAAGAGAAATCTCAGAGGCAAGGGTCTTGTCATAGCAGGAATGAGGATTTTGTGATGGAATTAACATCAGTTTATTTGGGAGCCACTGGGTTGTGTGCTCCCTGTGCAGCCTGCACACAGGACCATGTCATCTTGTGATTCCATATAAAAATCTAGGTGTGGTTTTTAAATTTTTCTTTTAAAAATAATCTGTAAAGGGGCAGATGGAATCATGGACAGAGAGATGGTTTTGGGTTCTAGTTCCTTTTCTGACACATACTTGACTATGTGATCCTGTGAAACTGCTTTTTTTTCCTCAAGCGCCTCTGAGATTTTTAAGTTATATACTGTTACAGGGGTTTATACCTAAACAAATAAGATCACAGGTTCATTTTCCCCCTATCAAAAACAGTTACAGAGTATGCAAGGAAATGGGATTTTTTTAACATTTAAAATATTTAAAGATTTAAAAAATTGTAAAATAAACTTGTTTGAGACAGCTGTTCAGTTCTGACTTTTTTTTCCTATTTGTAAAAGTCATTTGTCCTTTATTTTTAGAGGAGAAAGAATATGGTTGGACATGGTTGATTTTTTGGAGTTTGGGGATTTTTTTGCCTCTCCTTTTAATCTTTCTTATTTACATCATTCTTTGTTACAAGTGCTGGTTCATTAGCTAGGGAAGAGGGATATGTTTAGAAAGGAAAGCAAATAAAAAATATCAATAAAAATAAGATTAGAAATGTGAGGGTGGAAATAGATTGTCTTTAAGGATCTTTCTAGTTTGAATATCATGAAAAGTCACTTCTTTATTATTACCTGTCTCATTATAAATCAGCCACTCAGAAAGCAACAATTTAAATGCCAGATGGGCTGGGAATTCCAGAGGAAACTCTCCCTTCCCCTCTCTAATGAGGGAGACATGATAACAACTATGTATTAAAAACAAGCTATAGAGATGATAAATTGAAGATAAGCAATCGAGGGAAGCACCAACATTAAGGGGGATTGGGAAAAGTTTATTGTAAAAGATGGGATTTCAACTGGGATTTGAAGGCAGACCAGGATTATTAAATAAAGGAAATAACTCAATACTGGGCATACACTTATCTCAGGATTTAGTCACTTATTAGTGACCATTATTCATTTGAATAGGCCAGATATTTTCTTAGTACTTGATCCTAATGTTATAAATTTAGTACTGTGCTTGGTGCATAGTAGGCACATAATAAATGTTGATTGATTATAAACTAATTAAAGATCCTGACAAAAGTCAACTTTGTGCGTGGATTCAAGACCTATATCTAGAATAGTTCAGTGACAATGTGAGGGAGAATTTGGTTCCATTTTCTTCTTTTTTTTTTTTTTTTAAATTTCTGGGAGTCTTGAAATAAAAGAGATCAATTGTTGGTTTGATAGAGAGAAAAAGAGATTAGACTTGAATTAAGGTAATCTGGCTTTTAGTAAGTCCTGTTATTGTTGTCTGACTTCAGGCATATCATGGAGCCATGATTTAAAAATTTTAAATTGCTATATTAAAATATCTTCTATATTCTTTGTGCAAAAACATATCCCCTTAAAGTTTGATAATTAGTGGGTTTTTTTTCATTCTTAACAGACCTTCAAAGGTTGTAATACAAGAGAAAGCAATTAGGATTGCTTCTCCCCCAATTCATTTTCCTTCTAACCAATGCTGAATCAGTGAACTAGCATTTTTTTAAACACCTGTTATGTGCCAATCACTGTGCTAACCCCTGGGAATACAAAAAAAAGCCTTTGCTCTTAATGAGTTCAGATGACTCTTCTTAAAGTTCTCATTTGACTTTGTCACTGTAGTGTTTGAGAAATTTCAGGAGCTCGAAGTGGCTTCCAAAATAAATGACAAATTTTCTGTTTAACACTGGGAAGCCCTTCACAGCAATCTAACTCAGCCTCTTTTCCTGAAGTGGTTTCATGATACTTCCTCTCATGGATTTCGTGTTCAAGTCAAACACCCCTGCTTGCTTTCCTTGGTATAAACCATTTCATTTCTCACCCCTTTACCTGTTTAGCTCTCTCTTATGCATGCTATGCCCTCTCTCACCTCCACTTTAAGGATGTTACTACATAAATGGCTGATCTTGTTAGTACTGTGTATTTTCTGTAGGTTGTTTCCTTCCACAATGAAATGTAAGCTCCTTGAAAGCAGGCAGCTGTTTTAGTTTTGTCTTCTTATGTATCCTTATGACCTTAAATATTTTATTTTATTTTATTAATACTTTTTTATTTGCAAAACATATGTATGGGTAATTCCTAAATATTAACCCCTACAAAGCTTTCTGTTACAAATTTCCCCCCCCTCTACTCCCCACCCCTCCCCTAGATGGCAGGATATCCACTACATGTTAATTATGTTAGAATACTTAAGAAATCGAATATATGTATAGTTATTGCCACATAACATTTTTTGTGCAGGAGAAATCGTATCTACAAGAAATAATAATCCGATAAAGGAAATACAATGCAGGCAAACCTCAATAGAGAACATGAAAATGTTATGTTGTGGTCCACATTTCACATCTCTCTCTGGGTGTATATGGCTTTCTTCACTGAACAATTGGAATTGGTTTGAGACATTTCATTGTTGAAGAGAATGACCTTAAATATTATGTAGCATATAGGCTTTCAATAAATGTTAAATTGAATTTTCTAATAGTATCAGAGTGAAAAGCCTTATTTCTCTGAAGAGGCTGAGAAGCATTTACTTGTCACTTGCAAGTGATACCTGATATTTTAATCAGTTTGGCCTACAGTCTTTGCCAATACTGTTTATGAAGAGCTGCTTATACTTTCTTTTTTATTATTAAAGTTTTTTGTTTTCAAAATATATGCACAGATAATTTTTCAACATTGATCCTTGCATAGCTTTGTGTTCCAAATTTTCCCCTTCCCCCCCTACATCTGCCTATATTTTCAATTGAGAGTCTGTTATTTATATACTATTAAAATATATCAGTGCACATAAAATATATCAATGTGTGCCATATGGCACACACTTATTATAATATTAAAAACAAATTCTTGTTTTTAGTCTTGTAACTATTACTTTAGAGTTCCTTGTATCATACCTTGTTGCTAGATTACGAGACAGGAGGTTATTATATCCTACGTGTTCAAGGATTCCTCTGTTGTTCATCTTTATAAAGGTGTAAAGGGAATTGATTATCCTGTGACAATCACAGAGGGAAATCTTTCTTGTTTATTGTTGGCAAGGTTCTTATCAGAGTCCTCCTTAA
This sequence comes from Myrmecobius fasciatus, assembly GCA_023553655.1. Classification (NCBI taxonomy): domain Eukaryota; kingdom Metazoa; phylum Chordata; class Mammalia; order Dasyuromorphia; family Myrmecobiidae; genus Myrmecobius; species Myrmecobius fasciatus. The sequence continues at coordinate 34,798 of JAJPUD010004539.1, forward strand.
AAGGCTGACCTCCCATAGCGGGCCATCTACCTGAGAGCCAGTATGGTTTCAAAAGGAGCAGAACAATTGATATTGTGTTTAGTGCCTGACAACTTGAGGAAAAATTCCAGGAGCAGAACAGAATATACAACATTTGTAAATCTGACCAAGGGCTTTGATACTATCACTTGGGAGGATTTATGAAAAATTATGTCAAAATTTGGTTGTCCAGAGAAATTCATCAGTATACTACATCAATGATGGGGGTGGATCTGTCTACTTAAAAAAACACAAATTAACATTATCTATGTTTTGTTGTATTTTTATTATTTTGTTAATTATTTCCCAATTGTATTTTAATCTAGTCTAAACCAGATTTTGAGGTTGTTTTGCTGGCAGCTTGTTTGCTGTCTTTCCTGTAAACATGTTTCAAGGCAAGAATTGTCTTATTTCATTTTTTTTTTGGTGTATCATCATTGCTTAGCCCAGGCATTGCACAGAGTAAACTCATAAAAAATTTTGGCTGAACTGATTTCAAATACCTCTTCCTAGTTCCCAGTGCAGTAAATACTCAGCTCTGTTTGATGCTTAGTAGAATGCCTTTTATAGAATAAATGCTTGAGTTGACTTTTGCCATTGTGAGTGATCCCTGCCAACCACATAATAACAGCTGGAAGGAACCTTAGAAATCTTCCCCTTATTTTTATAAAATAGGAAACTGAGGCCCAGGGAGGAAGTAATTGACATTTTATTATTTACTTGCCTTGTAGCAGAAGGTAAACCAGGAGTAAGCTGTAGTGCCAGTGGTGATTTTTTTCTTTCTCCATTGTAGCATACCTTCTCCTTTTTGATGTCATTTGGAAAGGCTATAAGATATATTTTAACTTGTCTTAAGAGGTCAAAAGAAAGGTGGAGGAGATAGTATAAGTCACTTCCTAAAATGATCTGAAAGAATTAATAGCATCTCACATACTCCCACTCAATCCCAAAATGATCATGTTACTCATTCCTTCATCTGATAGCATCAAGGGCAACAATTTGTTTTTTAAATTTTAATGTCTTTCTTGGTTGAAACATGATGCACTTGAAGATTTGTCTTTTTATAGTCATTTCCCTGTTTTCTCATAATTGACATTCTGTGACAGCTTGTGATGTGTATGTCTTATTTACAAACTAACTGAGAATAATTATCTTGAGAGTCTTGTGTTAAGTAGAGAATCTGTGTGTGGGATATCACCAAAGAAAGCAGAGAGCCAACTAGAGAGCAGCATAAAGAGTACATTTTTAAAGAGGATTTGTATTAAGAATTGTAGCTTTGCCCTTTTATGTTGGACTGGTAATTTCCTTTCTGATTCATCTTCCAAAAATTCTGACTCCAAATATTTGCATCCAAGTATTTGTTTGTCTTGCACCTTTCACAGATTCAGGTTCAAATCTTGAATTTTTCCTTAAGTCAGGGATTGTTAACTTGAGATCCACAAACTTCTATGTGTGGCTTTTCTCCTTGTTTTGAATTATTTGGTGTGTGGGTTTCAATATAATAGAGCAATGCAGAAGCAGATTCTTGTCCTGCTGGAGTTGAAAGTGGGTTGTTAAGGTGAATCCCATGACCTCTGACCATCCTCTTGTAAAATTATGTCCCTGAGCCCAGTTCCTCCCCCCACCCTTTTTTTTCCTGGCCACTCTTTTTCAGGATTGGAAAATTATGTTTACCCTTTTCTATGTATGAACCTGGCCAAATTAAATTTCCCTGGAATTTGAAATGGGCAGAAACAGTGCTGAGATTTCTGAAGTGTTAGGACCATCATTTCACAGGAGAGATAATATGTAAAGCAAGCCCAGTCCAAAGACCATGAATTCCTGAAGTATTTATTGAGTATATGTATTGTGCCAGGTGCAAGGGAATCTTGGGGAAGGAGACTAAAACATATGAATTCCAAGAATCCCCAAGGGACCTTAGAAGTGATCTAATCTCATTTGTTCATTTTGCACAGTGTGAGAAAACTTGAGACCTCTGCTTGAAGATAATTCAGATAAGACAAGATCACTGTGGGCTGGAATTTTTGTGGAGGGGAAGAAGATACATTTTGAAACTGATTTTGAAAAGTGGTTTGACTTAAAGCACTTTAACTTAAGTCAAAGAGTAACCCAGAAAAGACTACCATTAGTTGAGACCTACATGTTGAGAATGAACATCATCAAGCTGATGAACAGATGACCAAATTATTTTGGTCCTTATGTTCTCATTTGGCTCATTTAGACTGTAGAAGAACAGCTTTCCATGAAATCATTTAAGAAGAGGTTCTGCGACAATAATGCTTCCAAGGAAAAATTCTGACTCCAAGTATTTGTATCCAAGTATTTCAGTTTGTCTTGTACCTTTCACAGATTCAGGCTCAAATCTTGAATTTTTCCTTAAGTCACGGATTGTTAACTTGAGGTCCACAAATTTCTACGTTTGGTTTTCTCCTTGTTTTGAAATACTTGGTGTCTGGGTTTCGATGTAACAAGTTTCCTTTGCAATTCTATGTATTTTATTTTCTACATTTAAAAACATTCTGAGGAGGGGTCTGTAAGCTTCACTAGATTGCCAGAGGCATCCTTGATACACAAAAAGGTGAAAAAAATCTCTTTTTTAGGTGATATAGGACCCCTTAATTTTCATAAATGGATTCCTGAGACAGCTTGCTTTGGGGGTGCATTCCTAATCTACAAATCTGTATGAAGAAAAACTATTTTGAGTCTGTAGAACTATGTAGATTTTCAGGGTTTAACACAAATAAATGAAATATTAAGTTTCTGTTTTGAAAATGGCTTTGGAAATTGGGGGATGCTTGAGGAAGAGATCTAGAATGAGGCACAAAATAATATTTTAGTTACATTTACATTTTACATAATTATATTTTAGGTATTTTACTGGGCTTCATCTATACATGGGCTTTTGTTTTTAGTATTGCTTTGAGGGTGTGTGCATGTCCAGGTGTTTTTTAACATGCTTTTGGTGCTTTCATGCTCATTTTCATGTATTTTTTCAGAAGGGATAGTTGTATAACCCAGCAGTTCCTCACTTGAATGTTTCTGGTTTCTGGTAGCTGTACAAAGACTCAGAATCCAGTCTCCAGCCCCCCGTTGGGCTGAGAGCTGGATTCCCATCCCCCCTTCTTTTTAGAAGCAATGTTCCAAAAAGCAGCAAAGCATAAAGAGCAAGTAATAAAATTATCTCCAGGCTGTTGCCTTGTAAAAAGCACTTGTCCCCTTTAAGCTCCATTGAGCCCTTTCTTGGTGCAGGATTTGGAGACAAAACTCTTTTTTTAGACAGGGTAGAGAAGATCCTTGATGTTTCCCCTCAAAATTCCCCTCCCCTTCTCGATAAGTAGGAGTTATATATTTTTCTTTATTGGTGCATCCTACTCAAGCCCTTCTGAGTGCCTTCTCTTTATTAATTACTTCCTATTCATCTTGTAAATAATCTGCTTTGTATAAATTTATTTGTAGTTGTCTTCCCTATTAGATTAGAAGCTCCTTGAGGGCAGAAACTTGTTTCTTAATACTTTTTATATCTCTAGAGTTTAACTTTGTGTCTAGTACACAGTCAATGATTAATAAATGTTGATTGATGAAATGTTTGTTTCATTTTTTCCCCATTATGGGGCATTATTGAGACATAGAGCTGCTGCTGAAAATTATTAAATTAATTTAATTAAAAATTAATTAAACATGACAACAATAGCTAGTATTTGTTGTTCAGTTTTTTAGACAAGTTTGACTTTTTGTGATCTCATTTGGAGTTTTCTTGGCAAAGACTGGACTCGTTTGCCCTTTCCTTCTCCAGCTCATTTTACAGATGAGAAAACTAAGGCAGACAGGGTTAAGTGCCTGAACTCTTTAGTTAGAATTAGTTCTACTGTCCTGAGGAGAAAAGTGGAGAGGTTAGAGTCAGGGTCTTAACCCTAGTATGAACTTGCTGGGCTAAACAGGTTTGATTGGAGGAATCACTTTCCTTCTCAGGGAAATGAGCTTCCTCCTAAATTCACTTTCCAGGATCCCAGGAAATGTAAAGCATTTACCAAGGGCTACCTGGTAAACTCTGAAGTTTTAATCTTCCTATTAACACTGTTTCTTGGTTTAAATTTTCTGGAATCACACTTTATTTTTTTTCCCATAAGAAAATCCTAGAGATGCAACATTTTGGGGGCATTTTTAAAATTCTTTGCTTTTAGCACGGAGGAATAGAGGGGATAGAACTTAACCCTCTCTCCCCCATTGGAAAAAAGATCATTTCTCCTACTAATTGTGTCATGAGAAGGTAAGAAACATGTTCATACATACAGCATGGAGAGAAGACAGAGGATGCCCTGAAGGATTGTAGTTGTTAAACAGCCATCAAATCAGGATTGAAGCTGGAAAATGTGTTGAAACCAGTCTTAAGGATAGAGATATTTAAGTGTATATGCAGTTCTGTATATATATTGCAACCTGTAATTTTGGGGTAAGCTTGCAGTTGTAAGGAGGCTTTTTTTTTTTTTAAATCCAAGGTGAGTCATTTGAGAAAATTATCTCAAATAAACCTTTCCCATGTTAACTTAGACCATATAAGGACACCCAGCAAAATGTCCAGTAAAATTTAAGTTATATAAGAGATGGAAGCCACCATTTGGAATTCTTTTCCCGTACATGGTGTTAATAATTCTGCATACTTAGTAAACCAACACATTATTTCAGCCCTGTACTTAATTTTGTTTCATATCTTCTGGGTTCACAGAATTTAATAATATTCTGTTTGAGGACATTAGAATGTAAAACTTTCTTTTCACTTAATAGTATTTTATTTTTTCCCAATTACATATAAAAATAGTTTTCAACATTTATTTTTGTAAGATTTTGATTTCCACATTTTGCTCCCTCTTTCCCTTTCCTCCCCTTTCCCTAAGACAGCAAGCAGTCTGATATAAGTTATACATGAACAATCATGTTAAACATATATTTTCACATTAGTCATACTATGAATAAAAAATCAGAACTAAAGGGAAAAAGCACAAAAAAGAAAAAAAAGCAAAATAAAAAAGTGAAAACATTATGTTTTGATCTGCATTCAGTTTTCATAGTTCTTTTTTCTGGATATGGATGGTATTTTCCATCTCAATTCTATTGGAATTGTCTTGGATTGCTGTATTGCTAAGGAGAGCTAAGTTTACCATAGTTGATCATCACATGATCTTGCTGTTACTGTGTACAATATTCTTCTAGTTCTGCTCATTTCCCTCAGCATCAGTTCATGTAAGTCTCTCCAGGCTTTTCTGAAATTTACCTGCTCATCATTTCTTTTTTTTCTTTTTTAATTGTTATGAGATTGTTATTTTTTCCTAGATAGCAAATCTATTAAAGCTTTTTATTTGTATAACATATGTATGGGTAGTTCCTCAGCATTGATCTTTACAAAGCTTTCCTTTACAAATTTTACCCCCAGTCCCCTCCCCTTCCCTAGATGGCAGGAAGTTCACTACATGTTAATAATGTTGAAATGCTTGACAAGTTATGCAAGAAAAATTCTATCTACAAGAAAAAAAAAAGAACATCACAGAAAGGAAACACAATGCAAGCAAACCTCAATAGAGAGCATGAAAATGTTACGTTGTGGTCCATTATTTCATTTCCCTCTCTATCGGTGTATATGGTTTTCTTCACTGAACAATTGGAACTGGTTTGCTGCTCATCATTTCTTATAGAACAATACTATTCCATTACATTCATATACCACAGCTTTTTCCAGCCATTCCCCAGTTGGTGGGCATCCCCTCAATTTCCAATCCTGGCCACCACAAAAAGAGTTACTTACAACTCTCTTTGCATTTGAGAGTCCTTTTCCCTTTTTAAAGATCTCTTTGGGATACAGACCCAGTATTACTGGATTAAAGGGAATGCACTATTTTATAGCCCCTTTGGGCATAGTTCTAAATTGTTCTCCAGAATAGTTGGATCAGTGCAGAGAGCTCCATAACAGTGCATTAATCTTGAAGTTTTCTCACATCCCCTCCAATATTTGTCATTTTAGCCAATCTGATAGATGTGAGATACTACTTCAGAGTTGTTTTAATTTGAATTAGAGTGTAAAATATTAGAAGTTAAAAGGGGACCTTAGATATGCATTTATATATGTATATTTCAAAAAATATTTTTATATATTTTAATCTTTTTATTTTTACATATAAAGAAATCAAGACCTAGAGAATTGAAGTGATTTCCACAAGATCACAGAGAGCTTTTAATGACAGTAGAATTCAGTCCCTCTCATCATATCTGCTTTCCTTCTATTGTACCCCCTGGTTGTCATGCTGGAGACCACCTGCCTCTCTTAGAATTCTGTAAGACCCCATGAGATTGCCTTCTTCCAGACCCCTTCCCTCCATTATGTCTTTTCAAAGAAAAGACAGGATAAAAAATAGCTATGGTAAGCTGTTTGAATTTGAAACTTCAGAATGGAAATAAAAGTGCTAAGAAAGTTATCAGGCAAGGAAATATTTATGGGAGATAAGCTATGAATTCAGTTCAAGTTGCTCAACAGCCCAGATCTCTCCTCTCCCTCCTCCCGCCCCAAGCATTTTCCAGGGACTATCAGTTATGAGGGTGCCTTAATCTTCCCAGGAATATTTTCTCTTAATTCAGCTCCACAAATATTTTATTAAGCACCTTTTAGGTGAAAGGTAACGAGTGATCAAGGTGAAAAATAGCACAATCCCAGAAAAAAGCATTTTTTTCCTTGGCCACAGCCGCTCTTGGAGACCATATATTAAGTTATAGAGGGGTCACAGTTGTGTATTAGAAGGAGAACACACAATGAAATGATAAATTCTTGAACTCTTGAAGTAAGGCTAGAACGGCACATTGGAGCAAATTAAGGAGACCCATGAATGAATGCTAGCCTCTGAGACATTTATGCTTTTGTTCTTCAGGCAATGGGAAGCCATGGAGGGCTTTTAAGCAGAGAACTGATGTGAGGGGTTCATTAGGAAAATTACAGGGTAGGATTAGAAAGGCTAGATTAGGGGGAGGGAGACTGCAGACAGAGAAACCAGTTAATTAGGATACTAGGGCAGTAATCCAGGGGTAGTGAGCGCCTGAACTAGGGCAGTTACAGGCTGTAAATTTGAGAGAGGGTTAAAGAATGGGAATGGAAAGGTTAGATAATAGATTGGCTCTGTGGGGGGTGGGTGACTTCCAGGCTCTGAATGGCTCCTTGGCTTGAGGGGCGTGGGTTTTTACAAACCATGGATGATGAGCTCAGATCTCAAAGATGAGGGAGGCTTGTTTTTCTTGGCCAAAAAAAGGAGAAATGGATGAAAATTGGGGAGAGGTAGATTTATGACTGGCTATCAGGAAATAGTTTGAACAGCCCCCAAATGGGTCTGCTTCAGGAAGAGAGAGAGAATATGTCATATTTTCTTCTTCTGGGTATAGTTTGAAGCAGGACAAGAATCGTTGCCTTGCAGTCCATAAACTTGTTTTAAAAAAATGTTTTGATATGGGGTTAAGTGACTTGCCCAGGGTCACACAGCTGGGCAGTATTAAGTGTTTGAGGCCAGTAAAAACATTTTGAATGTTATTGTTTTCCTTTGTAGTACTATGTATTTTATATTTTGCACTTTAAGATATTCTGGGACTTGACCAGATTGTCAAAAGGATTTATATCTTGAATATGAAGATTCCAAGATTCTTTCAACCCTAGATTTTTTGATTTTTTTTAGCAACTGAAGCTTGTATGCTGTGTTAACAATGATTTATGAAGTTGAAAAAGGAGACATATCCTTCTTTAGTGTCTTGCATAGAGCTCCCAAAAGATAGAAATGCTGAACATGGATGAATCATACAGACCCTGACTAGTGTAAAAGAAAGTCACCCTATTATTTTGCTTCATCATTTAGTAATAAGTGATGAGATAGAGCTGTGAAGGTCAATGAACCAGTCAGGTTTTGCAAAGGTAGCTTTGCAAGTAAGGAGTAGAACACAACCAGGTAGACGGAGAAGGGGAGAAAAAACCTATTTAGCAGGGAGGTACGAGTTTTCCACTTGGAATTTGTTTAAAAGGAAATGGACCAGTGTGTAGAAAAGAAAAGGAACATAAGCCACCCCACCACTCTCATTGGAAAGACATGACTTGCCAGCTGCTGGTGCTAACCACAGTCTGTTGTACATAATTTGGAAATAGGAGGTGCTCATGAAACATTAATTGTGAGGTGCCACCTTGTTTTGTCTCCCTGGCTGCCTTCTTTCCTATGGATGGAGGCAGTTGTTCTCTCTCTGCCCCCCCTTCTGCTTTATTTGCCTTCTCTGGGAAGGGTTCCCTTAGCCTTTTTTATTTTTTTTAATATTAACTGGTCTGTGTTTGTTGTGCATGTCTTTCAGATGTTTGCAAATAGCTTATTTCACAAAGCCAGGGTAAGGCAATGTTTGCACAAAACCAGATTTCCTCCCAAATCCAGATGCTTTAATGTCATGCGCATAGAACATCTGGATATATGTTGCTTGCCTAATCTCCATCTTCTTAATGTGTTTTTAGGTGCTATAAATCACCGTCTAATAACTCTCTAAAAAGGGGAGATATCCTTGGGACTGGAGTTTTAGATGGTGGAGGAAACTTTGCCTTTCCTGGAGGGGTGGGTGTCAGGGGTCAGATAAAAAAGGGAAATTGAATATAAAGTATAAATACTTTATAACAAAAATAAAGATAATGATATTAGCTAGTATTTTTATAGTGCTTACTGTGTGCCAGGCCCTCTGCTAATAAGTGCTTTACAATTATTGTCATTTGATCCTCACAACAGGTAGGTTCTATTATTCTTGTTTTACAGATGAGGAAACTGAGGCAGAGGTTCATACAGTTAATTAAGTGTCTGCAGCTTGATTTGAATTTGGATATTCCTGACTCCAGGCTTGGTGCTTTATTCACTGTGCTACCTTAACTTGGGATCCAGGAACTTTTTTTAAAACATCAATATTTCAAAATAATAACGATATTGATGACAATTTAAGTAGTGTTTAAGGTTTATAACGTACTATACAAAATATATTTACATATATATTAAAATATTGTCACACTTTTCTTTTTTATAATAATAGCTTTTTATTTTTCAAAATACATGTAAAGATAGTTTTCAGTATACACTCTTGCAATATCTTGTATTCCAAATTTTTCTCTCTTCTTTCCTTCCTCTCCTCTCCCCTATATAGCAAGCAAACTAATGTAGATTAAATATTACATTTTGTTTTCATACTAAACCTTATTATTAAGTAACTTGAAATGATCACATAATGTTTAAGGTTGGATTTTATTTTATGCATTTAATAACATTCTGAGAAAGGGGTCCATAGATTTTACCTAATGGCCAAAAGGGAGTCTATGACATACTAAAAAGGTTAACAACCCTCTCCTCTTTGAAAAGTAGTATTCTTTGATCAAAGGCATTCCAGAATTGGAAAGGAGAAAAATGTTTCTATAATTATGAAGACAAGCTGTCTTTATGGATGCCAAGGTAGTACTACTGGTTGCCTAGCAATAGAGTGGGTTTGTATTTCTACCATTTATCACTCTTATTTATATACCTGTATTTTATATCTTTTTATTAGATTATATGAAAAATTCTTAGGGATAGGAGTCTTGTTAGTAGAAAGAACTGGCTTTGGGGTTCCATGACCTGGATTGAAATCCTTCATGCTGGAACATGGTGGCAAGTCCCTTGGATTTTCTAAATTCCAGTTTTCTGATCTTAAAGATCAACTGGATGGACCTTTAAAGTTCCTTTCAGCTCTCAATTATCCTATATCCCCTCACTTTAAAAACAATGATAATACATGTAAAATTTACTTCTTAGATCATGGAGATTGAATGAGATAATGACTGCAGTTTGCAGACTTAAAAAAACTATATGAATCTCAGTTTTCATTTTTTAAAAAAAAGGTAAAAGGAGAAGATATCATGATATAGTGGATAAGAGAGCTGGCCCCTTGTGAAGAAGAGGGGTTAAAATCCAGCCTGAGATATTTATTAGTTACTTAATCTTTCGTGCTTTAGTCAAATCAGAACAGTTGAAAATATTCATTGGTAGAGGGATTTTCATTACCTGGAGTTTCCCACATCTCTGAAATTTAAAGTCCAAACAACACTAAAAATTTTGAACTTATTATTTATTCTACATTAACTCCCCTTCATCTACTCTTCTTATGACGGATATGGCACATTCATAGAGGAGCTGGTCTTGATTGGGGGACCCGTTGGAGTATCAGAGCTGCTTCTTTGTGCCATGAAAAGTTTAAACCAGATCATCTCTAAGACCCTCTTCAGCTCTGGATCCAGGGATCTTCTGACCTCAGAGTTTATCAAGTCCAATATGACCCTAAATAGGATACCTCTTCACTGTTCCAACTAAAGGGATCATTGGAAAGATTCTCCAGTTGGAGTAACTTGTATCAGGACAAGTGGAATTTGAAGAAGGGCTTGTTAGTCTCTGGCGGACAAAGACTTCCTCAAGTTTTGTATGAAACTATGTGTTTGTTGTCATATCTTCCAAAGCTCTTGAAATGACTTATCCACTTCTAAAAATTTTGGACCAAGTATAAGACGCAGAGATCGGATGTTCTTGATTTGAGTAACAAGATATCACTATCTCTTTCCCTCGCTATTTCCCTCCTTTCCTTTCTTCCTTTTTCCCCACTTCCTCCCTCACTCCTTCCTTCCCTCCCTTCAATTCCCTCCTTTCCCCCTTTTTCCTCCATTGCTTACAGATTTACATAGGGATTGCTTCATTTCTGGATTAGTTTGGCCTTTTTCCGGCAGATTGGCGACCCCTGCTTCCATGGCTCTTTTTATTGGTGCTGGACACAGTGTAGACACTCTCAGCCTTAAACCCCCATCCCTTACCCCCTAGCAGCTCAGAAGTCCTGAACTCCAGAGATCGACCATCATTCGGGTCCACTATCTCAGTTTCAGAGTGTGTGTTCAGTGGACAATTTGTAATCCCCAGACCGGAGCCCTCGTCATTCCTCCTTCACTTTCTTGATCTTTTTTTATTTTGGTGAGTACTTTGTGAGTGAGGTGGTAAAGTAATTAAAACAAATTAATAGCATACTTTATTTTGACATAACATATACTTTCAAACACCAGGACAAACTACACTCCCAAGTATATGCTCCCCACGACAATTAGTTTATTGATTTGGTAATAGAAAAGGCAAGATTTGCTTTGAAGTTGATAGTGTAGAACTTTGACCCTTCCATTTCACCAGAATATTGTTGTTTTAGTGTTGACTTTATTTATGTCCTTATTTTTCTATATACATTTTTATTTTTTTTTCAAATTAGGTACTTGATAAATATCAACAAATGAGCATTTCCATATGTAAAGGTGAATAGGAAAAAGGAATGTATATGAAATGGGTGTATCTTGGTTTTTAAAAAAATTACATTATTTACATTATTTTAGTGTTTATCTTATTTACATTCTTTGTGTTGACTTTCTTCTACCTTGATCTTTTGGCTCTGTGGGAGGTTCGTATTCTGGCATGGCAGTTACAGAAAGACCTGGTAGTCGGGAGGACTCTTACTTCTGACATGCTCTCATGTGCTTGTCATTTAACCCTAACAACTTTCTTTTTTTTTTTATTAATACTTTTTATTTGCAAAACATATGTATGGGTAATTCCTAAACATTAACCCCCTAAACTAATCTATCTATTTAGTGCTATACCAATCAAACTCCCAAGAGATTATTTAACTGAACTAGAAAAAATAACGACAAAATTCATCTGGAAAAACAAAAGGTCAAGAATTTCAAGGGAATTAATGAAAAAAAATGCAAATGAGGGTGGCCTAGCTGCACCAGATCTAAAACTATATTATAAAGCAGTGGTCACCAAAACCATTTGGTACTGGATAAGAAATAGA
>JAJPUD010004539.1:51710-76260 GCA_023553655.1 Myrmecobius fasciatus
TGTTGAAAGGTCACTCATATGTTTTGCAAATAAAAAGCTTTATTAAAAAAAAAGATTCTGAGCAGTAATAAACTTGTACCCACCCTCTTTAAAAAAAAAAAACATTAACCCTTACAAAGCTTTCTGTTACAAATTTTTCCCCCCTATTCCCCACCCCTCCCCTAGATAGTAGGATATGCACTACATGATAATTATGTTAGAATACTTAAATCGAATATATGTGTAGTTATTGCCACACATCATTTTTTGTTCAGGAGAAATCGTATCTATAAGAGAGAATAATCCGATAAAGGAAATACAATGCAAGCAAACATCAGTAGAGAACATGAAAATGTTATGTTGTGGTCCACATTTCACATCCCTCTCGCTGGGTGTATATGGCCTTCTTCACTGAACAATTGGAATTGGTTTGAAGCATTTCATTGTTGAAGAGAGTCATGTCCATTAGAACTGATCCTCATATAGTATTGTTGTTGCTGTGTACAATGATCTCCTGGTTCTGCTCGTTTCACTCAGCATCAGTTCACGCAAGTCTCTCCAGGCCTCTCTGAAATCGTCCTGCTGGTCGTTTCTTACAGAGCAATAATATTCCATAACATTCATATACCATAATTTATTCAGCCACTCTCCAATTGAAGGGCATCTACTCAGTTTCCAGTTTCTAGCCACCACAAAAAGAGCTGCCACAAACATCCTTGCACATGTGGGGCCCTTTCCTTCTTTTATGATTTCTTTGTAACCCTAACAACTTTCTAAGACAGTGACTCCCCACATGGATGAAATTATAGCTCTAGCTGCTATTCTTCCTGCTCCCACACATTCTTTGCTTTGCCATCCCTTCATACCTGTCTTCCCACATGTCTCAGAATTCTTTCCTTGTTGTTCCTCATGCTGGAGTAGTCTCAGCTAATGCACACACTGATCTGTTCAGCCGTTTCCCAGTTGTTGGACACACAGTTTGCTCCTAGCCTTTTGTTACAAGTAATGTTGTTATGAGCATTTGTGTGCATAAGGGATTTTAGCTTTGCAATCAGTCACCCCTTTGGAGGATGTCATATTCATGGAATTTCTGGGTTTTCCATTTGATAACTTTTCTTGCCTGAGTCCAGATTGCTTTCCAGAATGGTTGAACCCTTTCACTATGGCACAGGTAATGAATTAGCATCCCTGTCTTCCCACAGTCTGGAGGATGATTTTTCAGAGCTCTTTCCATCAGACATTCCCTTCTCTGGAGATTTGGGCTTCATGCTTGGTATCTTCTCATTTAAAACTCCTTCTTTAAAAAAAACAAAACAAACCAATAACTTTTCATTGCCCATGGAACAGTATGAATCTAACTAATGCACAGAGGGACTGTGCTGAGGACCTAAGCAAGTCTCATTAGCACTGTGGTCTCTCACCAGCTGAGCAGACCAGCTGGACTGTGGAATAGCCAGATGTGCCCTGGGAATATGTCTTATTCATGAAACTGAACATCAATGGGGGAGTTGTGTTTGCTGTTCTTTGGAAGAGACATCGATAGCAGATGGATATGTGTCTCAATAATGCTGCAACATGGAGTGTGGTCAAATTAAGGGGATTTAGGACTGGAAGGACCTTCTCTTTGAAAAATGGAGAAATTGGGGTACAGTAAGCTTCCTTAATTGGTCTCCCCGACTCTAATATCACCTTGATTCTATCCATCCTGCACATATTTGCTAAAATGGTTTTCCTAAAATGTAAGTGTGACCACATTACTCTCTTAGAGAATCAATTTTGGTGTTTCCTTTGTAGGATCAAACATAAGCTCCTCTGTTTGGCATTTAAAATTCCTCATAACTCGGCCCCTTTCTGGGCTTATATATTATTCACTTCTTCATAAACTTGCTTTTCCTTTTATATTCATACTCAACAGAATGTAAACTTTCTGAGGGAGGGAATTGTTTTTCTTTAGTCTGTATCCCCAGCATCTGGCCCTGTACCTAGTACTTAGTAAATACTTGTTGATTGATTAATCAGAGTACCGAGGTACATTGGAAAGAGCTTTGGGTCAGAAAACCTGAATTGGGTTTTCAGTTATCAGCTGTGCAAGCAGTGTGTCCCCAAGCAAGTCATTTAACTTCCCCTGGCCCTAATTTCATTAATTATAAAATGGGGAAATCAATACTAAAATACTACACATAGGGTCAGCTAGGTAGTGCAGTGGATAGAGCACCAGCCCTGAAGTCAGGAGGACCTGAGTTCAAATTTGTTTTCGGACACTTAACATTATCTATGTGACCCTGGGCAAGTCACTTAACCTCCATTACCTCAGCAAAAAAATAAAATAAAATAAATAAAAAATAAAATAAAACAAAACACTACAAGTAAAAAAAAAAAACTGGTATTTATATTAAACCCTAATTGGGAAGGTTCTGATCCCATCTTGATTGGAGCTTGCTCTCTTCAGAAAATACGACTGGGTTTGTCTTTGTGTCTCCCAGTGGGTGAGTGGAAGTCTTCCTATGATAGTGGGTAGGAACGTCCATGCAAGTCTGACTCGGTTTGACTTAGGTTTCTTACAAAGCCCACAGTTCCTTGTTCCATTATGTAGTGTAGAATAAAATGCTTTCTAACCCATGCAATGGGCTTTTGTCTTTGCACAATCACTACATTTCTGAAAGAAGAGTTCTGTTCCCATAGGTGTCCAGTTTCTCATCAGCCATTCAACCAGTCACTTAGTCTTTGGAACAGGTTTTACAGAGTAAACTGACACTTCTGAGCAATGCTCTCTAAGGAGGAGGATGGGAAACTTTAATAAGTTACTTGAAAAATGTGTGTTGAGCCAGAACCAATTACTCTGTTTCCATTCTTTTCTCTCACTCTTAACTTAACTTGGGGAGCAAAGGGCTTTTTTTTTCTTGCTTGCCTGATGTCGAAAGTTGAGGGTTTAATCAGTTTGCCAATTTGGCCTTCAGTCCATGGATAAGCATTTATTAAGCACCTATTCTATTCCAGGCCCTGTGCAAAAGGCAGGATATACAAAGAAAGGCCGATGAAATATCAATTATTGTCAAGGATCTCTGATGAGGGAGATGACTTGCAAAAAGCTATGTACAAACAAGATACACCCAGGATAAATTAGAGATAATATCAGGAGGAGGATGTTACCAGGAGGCAAGACTCCTTTCAGAAGATGGACCTGAGCGGGGATGTTGAGGGATGTGGGGATGTCAGGGGGCAGGGATAAGGAGGAGAGTTTCAGGCACGGGGCACGGCCAGTTAAAATGCTCAGGAAGTGGAGGGACAGGGGCAAAGCAGAGACTTGGTTGGGCTGAATAGTGAAGCTTCTGCCTTGGAGCTCTCCATAATTCTGGGACTGAGGGTAGCTTGGAACAACCTGCACTCGAAGGAGAGACTCAGAGACTTCCAAGGAATTACATTCCAGTACTTAGGCAGAGCCAGGTAGTTGCAGGTTAATCTTTCACGAAATGGAAAGGCCTGTGGCCGATGGGGAGAAGAAGGGGAGGGAGGACAGTTGCGGGTCTTTAAACTTTTCCTGTGGTTTCACAGAAATGCCTTTGGGCCTGGAAATATAAAGTGTACAGGGGTGCCGTGGGGAATAGGCTCCCGGAGCATGTTGCTAAGTGGGAACCTTCCTTGGCGTGATGATTGCTGGGTTTGGATGGATGAAAGGACTTGGAGTGCTTTGGATGGTCAGCAGTGGTGTAGTAGGAATGCACTGGGAGTATTAACTTACAGGATGCTAAGCTCCTGATGATGGATGGTGATTGAGTGGGACAGAAATCTTCCCCTTTTGTGTAGTTGGCAAACAAATAAGTTTAAAAAAAAAAAACAACACTGAGACATTTTGCATAAGGCAGTATGGAGTAGTTAATTAGGGTTGATAAAGACTGCTGGTCTTCAGAGTTAGGAAGGCTGGATGTCCGGTGCTCAGGCAGCTCCCTAAACCTAGAAATTGCAGATTATGTTGGAGGGAGCTTCCACCCTAGGACTCCTTTAGATGATAAAATGGTTCAGACCCCACCCTTGTTATAGGGCAGAGGCTTTGGTCTAGTTATTAAGTGTTGGACTCAAAACCAGGAAAACCGGTGTTGATGACCTATCTTTTCATTAATCCTGAGCTAAGTCAGTTAACTTTTATGGGCCTTGAATGATTCCTGGTACTTATCTAGTTAGATTGCTTTGATCAGTGTCAAAAATCGCAGCTCATTTGAGTTTTGTATTTTTGAAAGATACCATGTTCTGCTCCTATTAGGTAATAAAGGTAGGAAGTAGACTGTGATTTCACTGGTATAGGATATGCCTGGATAAGGGAATTTCCATTACTAGTGCAGGTTGGCATTTTTGCAATCTTTAATGAAAATGGTCTGGGACCTGAAAGAAAGAAATTCAAATCCGGCTTCATATACCTACCAGTTGTGTGACTCTGGGAAAGCCACTCAAACTTTCTGTTTGCCTCAGTTTCCTCATCTATAAAATGAGAATAATAATAATGGCGTCTACTCTCAGGACTGTTGTAGGGATCAAATGAGATAATAATTGTAGCTGTGATTAGCACAGTTCCAAGCATAAAGAAAGAGCTATATAAATATTAAATGCCATCATTATTATTATTGTTATACAAATATAAATGATAACTCACTCTGTAGAGGAGATATCATCTATACATGGTAGTGATAGAATAACAAACTGCTCTAGAAACTATAGCGTAAAACATAAATAAAATTGGATGCCACTAAATTATAAGGGGCAGCTAGGTTGCCCAGTGGTTAGAGTGCTAGGTCTGGAATTAGCTACTCAATCATGGATTCTGACCAGCACCTCTTTATCAAGTTCTTCTTTTCTAGTTTTTTTTTCTCCTTGGAGAATGTACCCTGTGGAGCTATGAGAAAACAGGAACATTAATGCACTGTTGGTGGACCTATAAACTGGTCCCACCTTTCTGGAAAGTAATTTGGAATTATGCCAAAAGAGTTGTTATTAAATTATGCATTCTCTTTGACTCAGTGATAATAGCTATTAAGTCTATATTCCCAAAGAGATCATAAAAAAAGATGTGAAAAAAGGTTTTAAGTAGCTCTTTTCATGGGCATGAAATTGGTAACTGGGGGGATACTTAACAATTAAAGAATAGCTGAAAAAATCATGGTATATGAATATTAGTGTGCTATTAAAAATGATAAGGGACAGTCTTAGAAAAACCTGAGAATTCTTATGTGAACTGATACAGACTGAAGTGAACAGAATAATTTATACAGTAGCAATAATATCAAGATAAACAATTTGAAAAGATTTAGGAACTCTGGTCAATACACTGGACCAACTATGATCCCAGAGAACTCATGCTGAATCAAATTATGCTACTTGCCTCCTGAGTGATGGTCTCAGAGTACACATTGTTTTCTCAGAAGACATATTGTTGAGGCTGACATGACCAAAATTGGAATTTGTTTTGTCTAACTATATACATGTTTGTAACAAGGGTTTTGTTTTTCTTTTTATTATGAATAGAGGTAGAGAAAATGGAG
Organism: Myrmecobius fasciatus; assembly: GCA_023553655.1. Classification (NCBI taxonomy): domain Eukaryota; kingdom Metazoa; phylum Chordata; class Mammalia; order Dasyuromorphia; family Myrmecobiidae; genus Myrmecobius; species Myrmecobius fasciatus. The sequence continues at coordinate 57,221 of JAJPUD010004539.1, forward strand.
ACAGAGAGATCGAAAACAATTTTTTAAAAATTACCAAAAGCTAATAAACTGCTTCCTAATTTTTTCCAGCTGCAGATCTTCCAGTTTGGATAAAGTCATTGCCTTTCTAAGCCTTTTTTGAAAATGGTTTACTACATCTAGCATATTAGTGATTAGGCAGGGAGAAATAGCTGGACCAAGTTAATTCAGAGGATCCTTTCCTTCTCTAAAATCGTCTAGCCTAACTAGGAACAATGGATAGAAGTTTCAAAAGGGCAGATTTTGGGTTTAATTCAGAGAAAAACTTCCTAGTGGAACTACGTAACAATGGCTCCTTTAGAAAGATGGATGTCACTGGACATTTTCCAGGGGAAATTGAATAACCACCTATCAAGGATTGTCTGATTTTGATTGCCCCTCTATAATAGGGATTGGACTAGATGGCCTCCAAGGTCTTTTCCAATAAGTTCAAAGGTTCTATGAGTGTGATTTTGTCCAACAATGAGATTGTTATAATCGTCGCCTCCAGTTTGTTCTTCCTTTGGGTAGGGCTGGGAAGGTGTGCCCTTCTGTATTTGTATAGGCCTTGATAAATGATTGTGAACCAATATTGAAGTTATATTTTATTTTGAGTTGCCAGTTTTTTACTCTGCCTTCTCATTTCTTCCTGTCTTATTTGCTATCCCTGATTCAGGATTTGCAAGAAGAAGCAAGGAATCAGAGCAGGTTTGGGGGTATATCCTATATCTTTTATTACGTCTCAATTTGGAGACCTCTTTGGCAGAATCCTTGTTCCTTCTTAGGTTCACTTCAAAATTCCATTCAATCCAAAGAATATTTTATTACATATTACTATGCATTGTGCAGGAAATTCAAAAGGAACAAGAACCCTCATTCCTTGTCCTCAAGGTTCAAATCTCAGCCTTGAGATTTAATCCCTCTGTTGTGATTTTTGAGTACTTTACCTTTTAGCTGTAGTTTCCTTAACCATCAGATGAGGACCAGGAATGAAGGAAGGTTTTTTTTTTTTTAATTTGTAAACTATCTTTTTGAATTAATATAGTCTCTTTTGGTTTGGGGGGCCCCATTAGATAGTACAGTGGATAGAGGGTCGGGCCTGGAAATAAAAAGATTCATCTTCCTGGATTCAAATCTGGTCTTAGACACCCAGGGCAAATCACTTAACTTGGTTTGCCTCAGTTTCCTCATATGTAAAATGAGCTAGAGCAGGAAATAACAAACCACTCCAGGGATCTTTGCCAAGAAAAACCCCCAAAGGGGTCATGAAGAATCAGATATGACTGAAAAATGACTGACTGACAACAGAGGGGAAAGAGTAAACTCTAGAATCAGAAGACATGAATTCAAATCTTGCCTCTAGTTTATGCTACTTGTGACCTTGGACAAGCACTTAATTTTTCTCAAACTGCAGTTTCTTCAACTTTAAAATGAGGAGGCTGGATTAAGTGGCTACTGACACTTTTCTACCTCTGACTCTGTGAACCATATTCATGTTAACTTCCAAGTCAGTTAGGGTGATAGTGTCTTGTAGACAAGCCACCCAGGGGACAAAGCAAGACAATATAGATATAATTGGTGATATAGAAGGTATATACCATAGGTTGAAAGTTTTTGAATTCTAGTTCAATTGGGCTCATCAGGATCTATGGAATTATAGGTAAATATTGTACCTTAGATTAATCATTTGTGGATTAAGTTAAATTCCTTTATGTTACATATAAGAACATGATGAAATCACTTGTCTTGCCAATATAAGGGATTTTGAATATATAGTCCTTGTAGTACCTTCTGGTCCTAACACTGTGATTTGAGGCAATATTAGACTATGATCTTGAATAGGTAATAAGATTTGTGGTTAATAAATATTTTAAACTGTCCCTGGCCTGGACTTTTTGTTTTTATTTTCTAAATAGATTTTTATAGATAACTTAAATTTTATTATCAACCATAAACCTTCCCCTCCTGCCTTCTTGAGTCATCTCTTATAAGAAAATATTTTAAAAGAGGAAGGAAAAAACTTAGACAAAATGAAAATCAACCTTGATTTTCAAAGAAGCAAAAGCCTAAGTGTTTGCATAATATGCTAGTGTGTAATTAAACTTCATGCCATTATCAAAGGATATGAACAGACAATTTTCAGATGAAGAAATTGAAATCATTTCTAGTCATATGAAAAGGTGCTCTAGATCATTGAGCAGAGAAATGCAAATTAACACAACTCTCAGATACCACTACATACCTGTCAGATTGGCTAAAATGACAGGAAAAGATAACGATGAATGTTGGAGGGCATGTGGGAAAACTGGGACACTGATGCATTGTTGGTGGAGCTGTGAACGGATCCAACCATTCTGGAGAGCAATTTGGAGCTATGCTCAAAAAGTTATCAAACTGTGCATACCCTTTGACCCAGCAGTGTTTCTATTGGGCTTATATTCCAAAGAGATCTTAAAGGAAGGAAAGGGCCCCACATGTGCAAGAATGTTTGTGGCAGCCCTTTTTGTAGTGGCTAGAAACTGGAAACTGAATGGATGCCCAACAATTGGAGAGTGGCTGAATAAATTATGGTATATGAATGTTATGGAATATTATTGTTTTATAAGAAACAACCAGCAGGACGATTTCAGAGAAGCCTGGAGGGACTTGCATGAACTAATGCTGAGTGAAATGAGCAGAACCAGGAGAACATTATACACGACAATAATAAGACTATATGATAATCGATTCTGAGGGACGTGGCTCTCTTCAACAATGAAATGTCTCAAACCAGGTCCAGTTGTTCAGTGATGAAGAAAACCATGTACACCCAGGGAGAGGCCTGTGGGATATGAATGTGGACCACCACATAGCATTTTTGCGCTCTCTATTGTTTGCTTACATTTTATTTTCTTTCTCATTTTTTCTTTTTTGATCTGATTTTTCTTGTGTAGCAAGATAATTGTATAAATATGTATGCACATATTAGATTTAACATTTTTTATCATGTTTAATATATATTTGATTACTTGCTATCTTTGGGAGTGGGTGGAGTGAAGGGAGGGGAAAAATTGGAAAACAATTTTGCAAGCGTCAATATTGAAAAATTATCCATCCATATGTTTTGAAAATAAAAAGCTTTAATAAAATAACTTAAAAAAACCTTCGTGCCATCAACCACTCATGCACTTAGCATGCAGGGATATTTCTTGGTTTTATTTTAATAATTAACATCCAGGAGTGGAGAAAATATATGATTGTCACAGGCTTAATTTTATATAGAAAAGACAAAGACCTAAATCTTAAACCTCAATAGAGCCTTTCTATATCTGCCTACTCATCATCTAGATAGAATGATAGTTTCTTTTTTGTTTGTTTGTTGCTGAGGCAATTGGGGTTAAGTGACTTGCCCAGGGTCACGCAGCTAGGAAGTGTTAAGTTGGAATGCTAGTTTCTACTTGGCCAGATGAAGAAAGTCTTGTAAATTAGTTGTTAAAAGATGTGGGATTTCATCATCTGGATGATTAGTGGCCAATCCCCAAAAGTGCATCAAAGAAACAGCAATGAATCAATTTTCTGATCCACAGGGTTTCTCAAGAGTCTTAGTGCTGTTTTAAGTTATTAAAACTCTCACAGGACTGTCATGTAGTTTCTCTGTTCCTGAATGTTAATTAATAAAAAAACCAAAACATAAGTTTGAAGTTACCAAACACCTTCACAGCCCTAAGACTTTGGGGCACTTTGTTGTTTTTTTCCCAAAGGCTGGGGAGAGCCCACCCTTCCACTTCTTAACTCCTGTCTGATTAAGTCCCTTATTGTTCTTTCGGAGTACATGCATGGTAGTATTTTCAGTGATGGAAGGGTTAACTTTCCCCTTGGAGGATAAGCAGAATTCGGACAGAGGTTCAAAGCCCTTGTTTCTAGCATCGAGTTTCTGTTGGGCCATTTTCAGATGGTTGAGGTTGATAGCTCTTTATTCTAGTTTATAACTTGCCCCTCTTGGTTGAAAATCAGCCCAGCCCCTCAGAGAGTAACTCCATCCTCCAACCTCTGGCGCCATTGCTTTGATTGAGTGACCTCCTTTTTGACTGTATTTTGTTAAGCTTCAGACAGTCGGGTAGTCTCCTGATTTCCATAGTAAGATATGCCATGGGCTGCTGTTCTTAGTTGTGTGTGGTCATAGTCATGGGATAAAGAAAATATAAACCATAGAATGTTATTTCTCTGTGTTGGCCATGAAACTTGGAAACCACCAAAACATTAGGTTATTGGGATACTGCTGTACTTCCTAAATCTGTTTTTAATCTTACTTGCAACATTCTTTTTTCTTCCTCCTTCTTGTCTGATCCTACTTTCTGAAGATGTCTGACCTGGGCTCAAAAAGAACAGGTATTCTTTACTTTTAGATTTCAGCCGGATGCGGGCCACAGTTTTATAAAGTAATACTGTGTTTCTGCATCTTATCATTGTAGAAATGTGTTGTGTTTCTTAAGGTGTTGCTATAGAACAGTGTTTCTTTCCTCTCCAGATTTTTCATCAAGGAATTCCTTTTTGTCTTTAACCAGTGTCTAAACTCCAGTCTCATGGGAAGCAGGAAATGGAATAAAATGTAATTGGAAAGTATTTAACAAAATAAAGAAAAACACAGTACAACATAGGTTAAGTTAATTTGTAGTTTTCTAAGTCAGTATGTGGCAAGGGACCTGCGAACACCACTAGTATAAAATATAGTTCAAATTTTGCTGAAAAATTATGTGAAAACAATTAGTACACTGAAAGAAAATATAAGGTGGCCCCTTTTTTTCAAACTTCAGTAACATTTAGTAATACAAAACATTATTTTAAATTTGTAAGTTTTATTTTGTATATTTTTTATGTATGTGTCCCCATGCATGATTGTGGTGTATTTGCAGTTATCCTACTAATGACTTTTGTAGTTGTGGGCAGGAATTTTTCTTTTTTTATTTATAATAGCTTTTTATTTTCAAAAAACATGATAGTTTTTTTTTTTTTACCATTCAGGAATTTTTACAAATATGCTGCTTTATGCAGTGCCTTTATTTTGAACTAGTTCTGCCTTCTGCCTGATTAGAGAAATGAGTGGGGGCTTATTTACTATGATTTTGTGTGCATTCAGACCTGCAAAGTATCTGGACCTTGGGTAGCAGTTCTGTGTGTGCCATATAAGGGGTACTTGAGCTGCTATATTTTTATAGTCCTTCAGCTCTTCAAATATGTTACCTTATATGATCCTCATAACAACCCTTTGAGATAAGTGGTATAGTCCCTATTTTTTAAGAGGAAAAAATGGGCACAGAATTTAAATGATTTGTCTATAGTTAGAAGGAGAAACCTTGTGATTGTACAATGCTCAACTTAGAATCAAGCTTGGAGAATACCATTATGAAAAATATAAAATGCCAAAAGTTTGGGGCAGAATATATGAGGAGGGAGAAGTCAGGAAAGTGGGAAATTTATGTAGAGAAAATGTAATAGTCTTTCTGAATCTAAAACCAACTTACACTGTTAATTGAATGAAACTGAATTGGAACCATACAAAAATTAATAGGGGACTGATTATCAAGGTATAATGGAAAGAGTCCTGGCCTGGAAGTCTCTAGATTCATATTCTTAGATACATACTATCTGTATGACCTTGGACAAATAATTGCCCTGGGCCTTAGTTTTCTCATCTGTAAAGTAAAGGAATCTGGAATAAATGTTCTCCAAGGTCTCTTCTAGTTCTAGGTCTGTGAGTCTTTGACCTCAACTAGGAAAGGGTTTAGGAAAAATAAAAACTAAATCAATCATCAAATTGCTTTCAAGGTTACCTTTATAGAATTTAATACTGTGAACTGCTGGACTCAACTGTCATGTGGTGGTACAAGGTGTTAGCAAGTGGTTTTGCTGAAATGAAATCTGATGAGGAATAACTGGAAAGGTCTTGGGGGAGTGAGCCCCGGGTAGAGAGAGAGTATTGATTTGACTATTTATATTAAATTCTTATCCTTTGGATTGTGTAGATTTGCTTCAAGGATGTGGGTGGTTCAGTAACATCAAGCTAATTGAGTAAGAAGTGTGTTGGGTGCAAACCATATCCTGTCTTGATGGAAATAGGAGAAGGAGGGAGGAACCCTACTATCTGGGTGCTCTTTCACTTCAGCCCCTGGGGCAGAGAGGAAAAAAAAAAGAGGAATCAGTTTATTCATTACCCAAGACAAACCAGAAAGATAAAAAGAACATCATGTCTGTACTCTGAGTTTTTGTTTTTGTTTTTTCCCCCCATATCAAATCTTGATTTTTTTTTTGATGGGCAACTGGTGTGTTCTTGTGCCTTTTACTCTTTTACCTTACTAGGTAGTTTAAGGTATCTTGAAGATTTTGATGTAAATCCTTCAATGGTATTAAAATTTTTATTCCTTTTCCTTGAGCCTGTGCACTTGGAAATTAATTGTTTTAGTGCCTTTGTAGCTCTCCAAACTGCTTCCTGGTACATAAGTTCTTAATAAATGCTTGTGGATTGATTTACTTCTTGTTTGGAATGGCTTTTCCTTCCTCTGTATCTATTTAGATCCCACCAGTCCTTCCAAACCTAAAGTCCCTCTAGGAAGACTTCCCTAATAATTCCCATCAATACCTCTTTCATTTCTCTTGTTATATTTTTGCACTAAAAGTTAGGTGCTAGTTGTGTTTCTTCTGTATATTTCTTACCATTTGTTTTTCTTGTATCATCACCCATATTGTATTAATTAGCATATTAATCCATCTATAAGCATTTACCAAATGCTTACTTACTAGGCACAATATTTAGTTTACTAAGCACAATATTTAGTGACATAAATGAAAGCTCTGTTCTTGAGTAGATACGATAATCTTTCATATATAGAAAATGGCATACCCAGTTTGTGCTTAAAATGAACTTGCTGATTGGTTGATTGGCACAGTGTGTACAGAGATATAAGTGAAAACTCTGCTGTCAAGTAGATGTGAAACTATCATCTGTAGAAGTCAGCATACCCAGTTTGTTCACAAAATGCACTTGCTAATTGGTTAATTTTTTTTAATGTCATAAAGTAGGATTAATTTTTACCTTCTGGGTCTCCTCAAAATCCAGTCACCTGACAAGAATCAGTTCAGCTATGAAAATCTTCATAAAACCTTTCCTAATTCATTTAAATTGTTACTTTTTTCTCTTTGTCAAACTATCCGTTGTTATAGATATTGTGGATATGGTACCACTTGTATAGGGGTTCTTAACCTTTTTGTATCATGGACCCCTTTGGAAGTCTAGGGAGAGCTCACAATAATGTGGTAGTACATAAATTCCCCTTTCCCCCACTTTTAAAAAAACAGTGTCTAACCGCCAGTTTCTTAAACTCTGGTTTGTGACCCCATATGGAGCCTCATAACTGAATGTGGGGTCACAGAATTATGATTTATTATCAGTAAATGTTTGATTTGAATACTTATTTTTACATCTATTTACCTGTTGTAAAAATTTCTTAGGCAAAAAAAGAGTTGAGTAGAAAAAGCTTAAGAAGCCCTGGTTTAACCCACAATTATTCATACATAATTAGCATTTTATAAATGGTTCATGGGATCATAGATTTTGAACTGGAAAGAATGTCCCTATAGGTGAATGAACATCCCTTGCAATAGAGTGCCAAAGATTTCTGTCTTTAGCCCTGTTGCCATTCAACAATTTTATTGTTTCTTTCATTTAAAAACAAATGGCATACTTTTCAGAATTGTGGGAGAAAGTCGGGAAGGATAATTCATATACAGGTTGACAGAATTGGTAGGCTGAAACTAACAAGATGAAAGTTAAGGCTTGGAATTCACATCAGGAAGGATGAGGGGGAAGGGGGTATATCTAGAAAGCAGTTCATGGGCACTACCTGATCTCTGTTGTTAGCAAAACAAAACTAAACAAAAACCCTAAAGTAATCCAGTGTATTAATAGTAACATAGCACGTACAGAATGAAAAAGATGATAGTTTTGTCATAGGATGCCCTGGGAAAACTCTTTCTGGAATATAGTATGTTTAGTCCTGGGCACATTTTAGATGGGAGTACATCCAGGAGAGAATCAGGTTGGTGAAGGGATTCCAATCCGTGCATTGAGTAATGGTTGAAAGAATTAGTGATGTTTTTCTGGGACTAAAGCAGCTTCTATATATGAGGTACCTCATATCAGTCTTAGAGGTATTTTAGAGGATGTCATTGAATTAAGATGAGGTTATTAGATTTATCTTCCTCCAGAGAGGAGGAAGAGAACCTGTGAGAGGAAATGGCAGGTAGGTAAATTTTGATGCAAGATAAGGAAACACTTTCTAACCATTTATGCTGCCCGGAGTGAACTGGGCTACTGAAGGGAGTAAGTTTTTGGGTGCCAGAGATGCTTGAGCTCATGCTGAACTCCTTGAAAATAGTAGAGAGGAGAGAATTTTTGTCCAATTTCTGGTTGATCCCTTTCAACCTTGAGATTCTGTGAGGAAGACATTATCCTTGCTTACAGGAAACTTAGAATAGGCTTGATGGAGTGGGGAACATGACAGACTTCATTCAGTCTTTATTATTACCCTGTTGTGTAGTAATCTATATAGAATACTGAGCTATTAGGGATAGCTGGAATATAATACAAAATTTATATAACAGCTGCCATATTGCATAGTTTAGAGATCATTATAATGTTAATATATATGTGTACATATACACAGGTGTATATACATGTTTATATATATTTCTTATTATGTGCCAGCCCCTGTGCTAATTCTTTTTTGTTGTTCAGCATTTCAGTTGTATCTCATTCTTCTTGCCCCCATTTGGGCTTTTCTTGGCAAAGATACTGGAATGGTTTGCGATTTCCTTCTCCAGCTCATTGTCCAGATGAGGAAACTGAGTCAGATAGGATTAAATGTCTTATCCAAAATCACACAGCTTGTAAGTGTCTGATTCTGGATTTGAACTCTGGAATTTAAGTCTTCCTGATTGCAAATCCATGCTTTATCCACACAAACTACAATCCAAGGTATAATGTGATAGGTGCTTTATAAGGGGAACAGAAATAGCATGTTGTGGACTCAAAGCATCCTCTATTTTGTATGTCAAAAGCATGCTGAAGTTTGGGGTGTTTGCTCCTGCATCTGTGAGAAGACAGATCCCTAAATTCCTAGTGCTGCTTAATTATTTTGTTTGTTTTAAGATGTCTTTAGTAATTTGCCCATAGGAAGAATTTTTAATAACATCATGATGTGGTTTAAAACTTGTAGCTCTGGGCATCTTTATCTGGAGTAAAAATCTCAACACCCTTTTACTTAACCTTTTTAATCACAAAAGACCTCATTCCAGCTGTAATTTAGGGATTGCTTGGTTTTTAGTGAAAGCTAGTTGGAGAGAGAAAAAAGTGTCCAAGATCCTCCCAATTTGAATTTATTGTGCTTAATTGTTCTCTATTCACTTTTGCATTTTCCTGATTTGTCCTGAGACACTTGAATGCTAGACAGACCTTCCTGACCTTGAGGGTTATTTTAGCTTGCTGAGCATTTCCAGGAAGTTTATAGACTTTGACACGAGTGGGTATTAAACAAAAATGCACATTATTTAGAATTAGGAATTTAGAATTAGGAAAAATGAACAGAATCTTCTACTGCTAGAAATCTCAACCCCATTTACAGATGAAAAAAATCATCGCCTACAGAGGCCATAGGGTCTGGCTTAGGTCATACAGCCCTTTAAAAAAAATGTACTAGAAATTTCAGATTGCTAAGTGTGAGCTGTTTTGTTTTGTTTTTTTTTTAATTGCTAAAACTAGAGCCTGATGTTCTTTGCCACTATTGATAGTTTGTTAGAGTTCCCTCAGTCATACAAATAGGAAGTGGTTGGTTAATAAGTCTTACTTAATGAACTAACATTAACAATTAGACATTTTAAGTAGTGCATTAAGATTTACTAAGCACCTTACAAAATTAGTACTTTGTTTTGTCCTTGGAACAACCCTGGGAGGCAGACATGGGCATATTTTAATCCCCATTTTACAGATGTTTTCTAAATATGCTTTCCCTATTTTCCTTTTGTTCATGCTGTTTCTCTGTCTTGGAATGTTATCCATGGTTCATTGGATCATAGAATGTAGAACTTGGAGGGTGTGGGTGGGAATGAGATTTATCTAGAACTGCCCCATAATTTAACAGATAAGGAAACTGGGGGCCAGAAATAGGTATTTGTGGCCCAAGGCCACACATGTCATGTATTTTTAAATCTTTTACTCTGTCCTTGATACTTTGTTCTTCTTTGCCTATCCAGATCTTACCCCTCCTTTAAATCCCACTTCTTTGTTTCAACGTAGATTTGTATGTTTCTATTTGCATTAATTTTATTGTACGAATTTGTATTTTGATGACATTTTTATATCAGCTAGATTTCCCCCTGTATTTTGCTTTCCTTCCCTCTCCCAAGAGAGCTGTCCTACCTTATCCTATCCCATCTCATCCTATCATGTATGATTTGTAATCATATATAATATTACATATGTTATAGTAGTGGTGTTTAATTTTTTTTTTTTAAGAAAAAGAGGCCACAGAACTGATTGAAAAATCTGATGTTACATTCAGTCTTGCCCACTTGAGTCTCCCAAACTCAGCAAGAATTGGGGGAGGTGCTTTTTTTTTTTCCTTTGAGACCAACCAAGGTGTTTTGTTTTGTTTTTTAAATAATTGTGCAGAATTCGGTCTTGATTGTTTTTAGGTGATTCTTTCCTAGTACACTGTTGAAACCATTATGTTTACTTGTTCTGTCTCTGCTTACTTTACTTTGTATCTGTTCACATAAACCCTTTCATGCTGATTTGTTTTCATCATTGTTATTCCTCACAGTATTGTTATAACTCCTTAAATTTATGTACTGTTTTCCCTGGACCTGTCTGGGCCTCAGTTTGTTCATCTGTAAAATGGCAGAGTTGGACTAAGCAGTCTCCAATGTTTCTTTCAGAAGAAAAATTCTGGGAGGCACTGATGATGAAAATACAATTTCCCAGGATATGTGACTTGCCAGCAAATCAGCAAGTCATTTGCCTGTGTATCAGGCAAATCAAATCAAAATAGCAGGCAAAAAAAAGGACAAAATAACAAGTGTCTTGCCTTAAAGGAAATGAAATTCTATCTGGAGATAACATGTATGTATTATACACGTACATAAACAACAGTATATGTATTTATAAAAGCATATATAAAATTAGTATATAAGATATAAGGGAAAAGGGAAGACAAAAGTCTCCAAGTTGAAGGTGGTCCTTGATTTCCAGAGATGGGAAAGGAATTCTTTCAGGCATATGGAACAACCCGTGAAAAAGTTCAGAGATGGAAGGATAATTATGTGGGAGGTGCAGCCTGGAAGTCAAGCTGGCTGGACAATAGAGTGCATGGATTATGAAGCTGAAAAGTTAGATGGGAGCCAGGGTAAGAATCTTAAATGCTCAAGGAGTTTGCACTTGATGGAGGGATCCTCGGAGCATTATATGGCAGGGGGTTCAGAACTTTGCTACTGGCTTTGTGAAGGAAAGATTGGAGAGAGGAAAAGCTTGAGGGCTGAAGGACTAATTAGGAAGCTATTGAAATGATCCTGAGAGGGATGATGAGGGCAGTGGCCGCCCTTTGAATGGAGAGGAGAATGGCTGTTAGAAATGTCTCCTAGATAAAATCAACAAATGTGGGATGAGGAAGAGCAGAGAGTTGAACTCCAGTTTTTAAGCCTGATAGACCAAAATGTTGAGTATCCTTCACAGAAATAGGGGTGTTCTGATGACCTCCCCCCTTTTTAAAAATATGTTCTTCAACTTCTGATGACAGATCTTGAGACAGAATTTCTTGGATTGGGTACCACTGCTGCTTCCCTGCCCAGCAAAAAATAGTCTCATCTGTCCTGGCATGTATTAATGACATCATGGCAGCTAGTATTATTTTATAAATGTGTTTCTTATCCACCCAGGAAGGGTGTAAATTTCTTAAGGGTAAGGCTAAGACTTTCCTAGAGAACCTCTAAGAAGACTTAACTCTTCAGTGGTTCTTTGCTCATTCCATTTGTGCTTGACTCGACTCCATTTGGGTTTTTCTTGGCAAAGAAATGGTTTGCCATTTCCTCCTTAGCTCATTTTATAGATGTGGAAATTGGGGTAAACATGATTAAGCATTGCCAGGGTCACCCAGCTGGGAAGAATCTGAGACCAGACGTGAATTCAGGAAGATGGGGGGCTCTGTCCACTTCACCACCTAGTTGTTCTTCAGTACTTGGCTAATTAAATGATTATGAGGTTATCCTGGTGATCAATGTCTTCTCCGTCAAAATCATTTGAGCTGAACTCAGAGAAGGATTCTTGCATCCAACTGACTGGGGGTAGTTTCTTGTGGGTGTATGTAATCCAATATGTGGGGACTGAAAGTCTGTCAGCCCATTTAGTCAGTCAGTCAGTTAGTGAATGGTGCCCCTGAGGCCATGGTCATGAGTTTAATCCTTATATAGATACCGATTATTTTAAAATATGGCAGTGGGTGATATTCTTGACCACAGCCAGCTGTCTCAAAAATCTTTGTTGTTAGTCATAATGGGGCCTGGGCAACAGAAGGTGGATGGCTCAGCCCAAGTCTAACTTGAGCTCAAAGAGCACTTCTTGGATGCCTATTGGGAGGGCCATTTTCACGTAGAAATAATAATGCTAATAATATTTGACATTTATATAGCTCTTTGTATACTTACTGTTCTAAAGTCCTATGTCCTTGTTTTCAAGTCACTTACAAGAAACTGAATATAATACTTTTTTATTAGAAAACACAGAGACTAATTAGATCCAATAAAAAATGATTGGTGAAAGATTTACATAGACCACAAAAAACAAACCCAACCCAAACAGTTAATGTCTTAAACCTTATAAGCCATTAGTCTCCTCTCACTTAGTCATAAAAAGTGGCCCCTTGAGTTAAAAGTATTATCCTCATTTTAGCCATGTGAGATTAGGTAATTTACACACAACTGATGAATGGGCAGGCTGGTCTTTTGAACACAAATCTAAATATAAATCCAGTCTTCTTTTGTACTTTGATCAAGATTGTCTCTGTTTGAAAAGTGTTCTTCATTTATAAATGAAGAAACTAGGCTGAGAGGAACAATTAAGTGGGAATGGGAATTTAAACTCAGGTGTCAACTCCTAATTTCAGGAGTCTTTTTTCACTTTGGAAAATACTACTATCTTAAATAAGGAAGGAATTTGCCATATGCTTGCCTTGGACATGTGACTTTGGATGTGGAATGATTTGGCATTTGTTGTTCCATTTGGAGCGTGCAGCTGTTTTGTTGTGGCCCAACAAAAAGACAGTTTTAATTTTTTGTCTATCTTCTTCACTAGGGAATCTCATTGGCATTTCACCAATTCAAAATTTACACTTTAAAAATTTCCTAAGCCTATCACTCTTGGTTTTAGGTCACATTAAATGATACAGAAACATGCCTGACAGTTTCTCATTCATGTGGTACTTTTAGCCCAGTTGTTCTGACAGTTGCTTGGATAGTAATTGTGATTTTTGGCCTTGTTTATTTTGTTACTCTTGTGCTTCTTAACAAGTTCATGCTACTCTCAGTACCACTTAGATCAAGGCACTTAACTAAGGGTGGAAGCAGAAGGGGCCTTGGAGTGATAACAATGATTCCCTTTGCCTTTATCTTTTTTTTCCCCCTGAAGCGATTGGGGTTAAGTGACTTGCCCAGGGTCACACAGCTAGGAAATATTGAGTGTCTGAGACCAGAGTTGAACTCAGGTCTTCCTGACTTCAGAGCTGATGCTCCATCCACTTTGACACCTAGCTGCCCCCCCCTTGCCTTTATCTTTAGGAGGTAATAAATATCTGAATCTAAGAATCAGCCTTATTATGTGTCTACTGTGATTAAACACAACCTCCAAATAATTCCTATCCTCAAGGAGCTTGCATTCTTAGGAACAGAAAAAAATTTTTTTTGAAATAAACTCTTGCCTTCAAGGAACTTAGATTCTTTTAGAGAATACAATGTTGTAAAAAAGATTAAAAAAATAACTCCTGTTCTCAAGAAGTTTGCATTCTTTTGGGAAAGATAGCACAGAAGAAAAAAATCTGAAGTGATTCCTGTCCTTGGAGTTTGATATTCTTTTGAGAAAGACATTATGAATAAATAAGTGTAAAATATATGTATATATGTAAAATATAAGTATAAAGCATATAATATACAAGTATGAAATAAATGAAAATATTCAGAATAATTTTTGGTGAGGAAACCCCTAGCATCTGTGGAGAAGGGGAAAAAACCTTATAGAAAGTGCTACTTGCTGTAGGCAATTAAAAACAAATCTCAGATAACCAGTTGTCAAAGATCTTATGGAGAAGATTTATATATAGGTTAGAAATAGTGTGACTAGATAGTCTATAAGGTTCTTTTTGGTTCAATGAAAAGAATGCTTATTCTAGAAATCAGTAGATTGGATTCCAGTTTCCCCTCTGGTATTGACAAACTATTAATTCTCTTCTCTTTTTGATTTCTCAATTATAAAATGAAGGAATCAGATTAAATGTTTCCTCAGGCAGGGGGTCTTAACTTGGTGTCTTGTGAACGTAACTATTGCAGTATAGTTGGTTTTCATTGCTATCCCATGTATTTTAAGATATTATTCTAAGAAGAAGTCTGTAGCCTTTAACAGATTGGCAAAAGAGATCCCTGGACAAAAATATGTTAAAAAGCCCCCAAACTTCCCCTCACCCAAGGTCTTTTTCAACCCAAAGGTACTTCCTTTTATATACTCTAGTTATTTGCTTTTAACCCACTAGTAATGTCCATGTTGAGTCACCTGCCTTGAAATTGATGCCTGTTGAAATACTAATTTCCTGCTAAAATATTAGTCATAAGGAACCAGTCATTTCTTCATCTCCTCACTTGTTAGGCCTTGGGCTCTGACCTTGGTCACCATGTTTCAGCTTCAAGAGAAAATTAATTATTATGATTATAGCATCATTAATACTGTTAATTAAAAACTTTCTGCTTCCAGATTCTTCTCTTTTGAGATATCCTTGAAGCTTTGCTGTGAACTTCTTTTAGGAGATGTAAGAGTCTTCTCATTCTAAGAAATGACTATTTTAAAAGGACAGAGTTGGTACTGGGATAATGGTATAGTTCTTAACGTTTTATTTGGAGGTTTTCTTTCAAAACCCACTGGGAATTAGTATACAAAGGCATTTTGACATAAAGCCTTCTCATACTGTATGATTTTTTCCCATGCAATCCTCCAAGAAGATCCACCAGACTTTTGGAAATTAAATTAAATAATTTTAAAATTAAATAGATATTAATTCAGGCTGTCCATTTGTCATGGTAGTACAATGACAAATGCCCCCCTGAAATGTGTAGAAATGGTCCCATTTGGTCTGGCTGAAGTGCATGCTGACCAACTGTGGGGTTAAATATCGCCTTATTCTCATCTGTATTCTTTAAATGCTCCCCCTTCTTTTTCCATATATTGAGTTACACTGCCATCTTGGCTACTCTCCACATAATAAGAGTATTTGCTGGTAATTATTACAATTAAGTTTACAAAATGACTTCCTCATAATACTCATTTGAGATAAGGGTTCAAGGGTCTCAATTTTACAGATGAGGAAATTGAGGCTTCGAGAAAGCTGCTTTAATCATGGGAACACAGCCAGAGTATCAGAACTGAGATTCCCACTAGACTTCCAAGCCAGTGTTCTTCCTTCTGTACTGTTCTGGCTGTACCTGCATTGGACAGTAACTGCAGAGAGGCTATTCACCTAGGCCCTTCTAGGCTCTAGAATGCCCATTTTATATATACATATATATGTATATATATTTACATATACATAATATAATAATAAATATTCAGTGAAAATTTATTGAATTGAATATAAGAATGGCTGTTGGATTTGGATTCGGAACCTCTGTTAAATCCTTCCATTATTGCTACCTGACTGAGTAACTCACCTATTTCTTCATTTGAAAAATGAGATTTAGATAGACTGAAAGGGATGCAAATGAGAGGATCCTGTGATTCCTCCATGGCTCTTACAGTCTTAGAGAGTTACTTAGAGCTCCAAGTAGCAAAGGCTAGACTTGAACCCTGCTGTCTTGGGCTTTGAGGGCAACTTTCTGTGCGGTGAGGGAGGGAGGGGAATAAGGAGGGGAAATCATATTGGTGAATTTCTCTATTAAGAGAAGGATTATATAAATAAATTCATAAAGATCCTCTTAATAAGGATTTGCCCAGGATTACTCAGTCTTTTTCATTGTTTTAAAATGATGTTTCTGGGTAATATGGAAATATGTGTTGCATGACTGCACATGTGTAATCTGTAGCAAATTGCTTTTGCCTTCTCAAGAAGGGGAGAGCAGAGAGAGGGAGGGAGAGAGAATTCAGAGCTCTAAATTTTATAAAACAAATGTTAAAATATTTATGCATGTAATGGAGAAAAAATGAAAACAAAAATAAAATAAAACTCTTATGTTTCTAGAATTTAACCCAATTTTAACAAGACCAAACTATGAGGCCCAGGGATTTGCCCAAGATCCCATTGCTAGTGAGTTTTCAGAGTGACATTCATAAGATTTAATGCTAGAAGGGACCGTAGGAGAGAATCTAGTCCACAACCTGCTCTTCACAAATCAGTACCAGAACCAGGATTGAAACTTGTCTGTTGGTACTTTTTTTGGATTCTTGAGCTCCTCCTCTACAGCAGGGATTTTGTGTTTATACTTCTTTGTGGACAGTCTTTGATCCCAACCACTTTGAGCTTCTGGCTATATATATATATATATATATATATATATATTACAAGCACAGAGACTAATTTATTTATTTTATTTTTAATTAATATTTTTTATTAATTTTTTTATTAAAGCCTTTTATTTTTCAAAATAGTGGACAATTCTTCAACATTAGCCCTTGCAAAACCCTGTGTTCCAATTTCCCCCCCTTTCTCCACACCTTCCCCTAAATGGCAAGTAGTTCAGTATATGTTAGAAATATAGGTTAAATCCAATATATGCATGCATATTTATATGATGGTGTTCTGGCTATAATCTTGATGGCTTTGGCCACTAGAGTCATGTTGGGCTAGCTGGCCTGGGGAGAAGTGGAGGGAGGGGGAACCTATAGCAGCCAGAAGCTCGCCCTTTGGGCAAGATTTTTTTCCCATTTTTGGCTGCCAGGAAGCCTTGCTCTGCACCTCTGGACCAAGTTCAGTTCCCAGCTGGGTGTTTCATGGTGCCTTTCTTCCCCCAGCCCTAATCAGGTTCATGTTTAAACAAGCTGACTTGTTGGTTTGGGGGAAACCCACCTGCAGCTGGAAGCTTCTTAATATGCCCTTCTGTTCCTGCTCCAGCTTGCATATCAGCAATGAGGGAGCCAACCTCAAAATCATTAGGCATTTATAGAAGCTCCTTTTGTGGGGCAAAGATTCAGAAATCCACAGGATGCCCATCGATTGGGAAATTGCACAATGAATTATGGAGTTGGATTGTAATGGAAAACTATTGTGCTGTATGAAATGACAAGCAGGATGGTTTCAGAAAAACTTGGAAAACGTTATAGAAACTCATGCAAAGCAGAACCAAGACAACATTGTACAATTTTACAAATTCTAACAGCAATTTTTTTTTGCAGAACTGAGAGAACATTGTCCAATTTTACAAATTGTAACAGCAATTTTTATTAAAGTTTTTTATTTTCAAATCAATTCATAGATAATTTTCAAAATTCACTCTTACAAAATCTTTTTGCAATTTTTTTCTCCTTCCCTTCTCCCCATCCTCTCCCCAGACCAAGTAGTCCAATATATGTTAAACATGTGCAGTTCTTCTATACGTATTTCTACAATTATCATGCTGTACAAGAAAAATCAGGTCAAAAAGAAAAAGAACAAAAAGCAAGCAAACAACAACAAAAAAAGTGAAAATACTGTGTTGTGTTCCACATTCAGTCCCCTCTCTGGGTGCAGAGGGCTCTCATCTAAGACTTTTGGAACTGGTCTAACAGGAATATTTTTAACGATGATGAGCCTGTGACAGATTTAGCTACTCTGATCAAGACCCATGAAAGACAATTCCAAAAGGACCCAACATGAAAAATGGTCCACGTCCAGCAAGAAGACTGCTGAATTCTGAATACAGATAGATTTGAAACCTGCTTTTTAAACTCTTTTATTTTTCTTGTTTTGTTTTTTGTCTTTTGCAACATAGCTAATATGGAAATACATTTTGCATGTATAATCAATATCAAATTGCTTTCTTGAGGAGGGGAGAGAAAAAGAAAAGAAGGAAAGAATTTATAACTCAAATTTCCTAAAAATGACTTCGATTTTTTTGCTTGTTATTGGGAAATATTTAATGAAATTAAGAGAAATAGTTTTAAAAATTAGGTTTCTGGAATGGCAGCATCAGATGCTCCATTTGTGTGGGATTGACTGAGGCTGCTGTTGGACCTTGATGTTGAAGCAGGATTCTGATTGCAAATACTCAGAAAGCAGGGAGGGGACCATTTTCTTCCAGCCTTTTTCCTTTTACTTTAGGCAGAATTGTCTCTACACCATCTGAGAAATGAGAATTTATATTGCTGTTCTTTTTTTTTAAAGATCCCCAGAAAGGTTCTGCGATCAACCCCTCATTGACCATTCTATTATCTTGACAGCTCTTGCCTTGAAAATTATATCTGATCTTAAATCCCTCAGGTTGCTGCCAAGTCTAGCTCTGTAAGCTCCACGTGGGAGAGAATGAAGAAAAGGGACAAGAGGAAGGGAATACTCATTATATATAGTGCCCTCTCTATGCCAGGTTCTTTAGGGGGTAGGGATAAGGTACTAATAATGTTAATAAATAATAATAATAAAGTGCTAATAAATGTTTATCTATATAGCACCTACTCTGTGGCAGACACTTTAGAGAGAAGGGATATAATACCTACTATGTGCCAGGCCCTGGGCTAATACTTTACAAATATTATTTCATTTGACTATTTTGTCCTGTGATCCCAACCTATTCCA
>JAJPUD010004539.1:76270-87307 GCA_023553655.1 Myrmecobius fasciatus
ACCACCTTCAATGGGATTTTATTCATTAATTATATTATTTCATTTGATCTGCACAACAACAACACTGCAAGGTACATGCTGTTCATATCTTGGTTATATAGTTGAGGAAACTAAGGCAGACAGAAGCTAGGGAAGTAGCCCAGATGAACTTTTCTCCTGTATCACCGAGTTAGGCAACAGTATTAAGTAATTTTCTTTCTGCAGACACGGCCCAGAAGGAAGAAAAGAAACATTCCCCTCCCTTAATCCTAATGCCTTCCCTCTGTTGATGATTTCCTAATTTATTCTGTGTATATGTTTGCATGCCACCTCCCCATTAGGCTTTATTTAAACCCCAGTGCTTAGCACAGTGCCCCACACATTAACACTTGATAAAAGCTTGTTGACTGATTTCCTATCAAAATGTCCAGCTGCTTATTAGATATTCCCAATTGGATATCCAAAAGAGAACTCATGTACCCCAATATTTCTGCCTTCCTAACTCTCCTACTTTTTTGTAGGAACCTACTTACCTATAAGTCTACATATATATGTATATATATATAATTATATGTGTATATGTATGTGTATATGTATATACATATGTGTGTATGTGTATATACATATGTGTGTATGGGTGTGTATGTATATATAGTACTACCTATAAGTAGGCAAGACAACCTGACTTGCACGTCCTCCCAGGTTCAGTTATTGGGAAGATCAAATTCACCACGGAAGTTCGTCCTTCAACAGCATCTTTAAAATCTGCTGTGTTTTCTCCTTCAGGGCTGGTACCCTACTTTAGGAACTCACCACCTCTCACCTATTTTTCTACCAACTTTTATTAGTGAATTAATGGCTCTCCCAGCTCCGGTCTTAGCTCACCCCGACCGGTATAGTTGCCAAAGTGTTTCTGAAGCACAGATGTCTATGTTGAGCTTTCTTGCTCAGAATGCGCCAGTAGTTCTGTCTTGCCTCTAGGGATTGAACAAACTCTTCTGTTCCACATTTTGACATCTTTGAAATCTGGCTCCAGCCAAACTTGGTCTTCTTGCTGTTTCTCATGTATGATAATCCATCTCTGAATCCATGCCTTTGACAGGTGAATACTTACCTAGAATCCCTAGATTTCCTTCAGTGTTCCCTCTTACATGAGACCTTTCCTGGTCCCTCTCCCATTCCCTAATAATTTTGTTTATAGTTTATATTTACTTATCATAGCATCTGCTGTTTGCTCTGACAGAATATAATTTTTAAATGTATAAATTATATATATATATAAATAAAAATATAATATTTTTGACAGTAGATGCTGTATCTTTATAGCCATATGTAAAACTAACTAACTACTTAAAATATAAGTGAATACTTAAATATTTGTGGATAAATAACCAAAGAATTGCTTATTAAGTACAAATTGCTAACTTGCTGGATCTGTTGTAAGTTTTTAAAAAATTAGACCCTTGAGATAAAAAAAATTCTAATAGAGTAATTCTGAGATTTGTGTTTCTTGATAGCTTTGTTTAACATTATTATCATTGATTTGGATAGAAGCATAGATTGGTCAAACCAGTTAATAACAAATATTTATTAAGAACCTATTATATGTTGAGCATTGTTCTAAGAGCTGGGGATTCTGTGAAAGGCAAAAAAAAAGTTTTTGTGCTCAAGAAGCTCCCAGTCTAATCAGGTAGAGATACTTGCTCACAGTTATGTACAAACAAGATGTGTATACAGTAGTTTACTGCTGTAGTTTTAGAGGGAAGGTACTAAGATTAAGGAGGGCTGGGAAAGGCTTCTTGCAGAAGGTGGGCTGTACCTGAGGCTTCCAAGGAATACAGGAGAGGAGGCATTGAGGAGGGAGAGAAATTCTTGACTTGAGGGGCAGTCATTGAAAATGCCAGAATGGCCATTGTCATGAGATTGAAGAGTATGCAGAGTATTCATATACTAGAAAGGTAAGAAGGCGTCAGATAAATTACATGGTTTATTATTAATCCTCTGCAATTTTGGCAATTTTCAGAGCTCAAATGGTTTGCCTTTTTTTTTAATTAAAGCTTTTTATTTGCAAAACATATGTATGGGTAATTTTTCAACATTGACCCTTTCAAAGGTTTCCGTTACAAATTCCCCCTCCCCCCCCCCCGGTCCAAATGGTTTGTCTTTATAGTATTCTAAATTATTTTCCCAGTTCTGTTCACTTTACTCTGCATCAATTCATATAGGTCTTTTCATGTCTCTCTGGAACCATCTCATAATTTTCTTTTTTAAAAAATTAAATTAAAATTTTAATTTATGAAATAAAACAAGCATTCCCATAACATAGTAGAATTTTTAAAAGATGAATGTACATGAGACAGCAGCTCTATCATATATACAACTTATTACTCCTTTTAATTATATATTAAATATATTTACATATTTATATATAATATAATATAGAAATCTATTTACATATTTACTTATTATGTGTGAATTTTTTTTCTCCCTCCCATCAATCTGTAAAATCATTGTTTACAGACTTCTATTGATCATTTATTTCTCTGGATTCAGATAGTGTCTTCTTCATAGGTGGGTATTTATAACTGTCAAAATGATTTAGTTTTCCAAATTTGTTTTTTAAACAATATTGTTGTTTTTGTATACAGTGCTCTCTTGGTTCTGCTCATTTCTCTCTCCATTATTTCATGCAAATCTATCCATGTTTTTCTAAGATCACTGAGTTCATCATTTCTTATAGCACAGTAGTATTCATCACGATCATACACCACAACTTGTTCATCCATTTCTTTCATCATTTCTTATATGACGATAATATACCATTACATCATATTTGTTCAGACATTGCCAATTTTTGAGCACTTCTTAGTTTCCATTTCTTTGCTCCCATAAAGAGAATCACTATATGCATTTTTGTTCGCATGGACTCCTATCCTTTCCTCGGATGACTTTGGGGAATAGACCCAGGAGCAATATTGCTGGGTCAGATCTGCTGTTTTAGTAACATTTTACAATGCTATGATTTTCTGAGAAGTCCAGCTTTTGCTGCCTGCAGCTGGTTTTAAATTTATTTTTATTAATAGCTTGTACATACTTTGCAAATCATTACCTAAGTATCATTTGCTTGCAGATGGGTCTCTTTGATGTGGAGATTCATATTTATTAAAGGAACTATATGGGACAGCTAGTAAGTGTTAAGTTACTGAAGTGTTAATGAGACTCTCAGGTCCTCCTGATATCAGGGCTGGTGCCCTACCCACTGTGCCTTCTAGCTGCCCCTGGTGTTGAGCATTCTTTTATAAATATTATGTTACTCCTAACAATCCTAACAATCTCCTAACAATCTGGTGAGGTAAGTACTAATTTTCTTCAATTTTGCAATTGAGGAAACTGAGAGAAAACCTGATTTCACCATCAAACACAGTGAGTATAGGTGTGAAAATTATTCCAAGGGCTAATTAGATTAATAATATTTCTTGAAAGTTCTGCCCATTCTATTACGAAAGATCTTAAAGGAAGGAAAGGGACCTACACATGCAAAAATGTTTGTGGCAGCCCTTTTTGTAGTGGCTAGAAACTGGAAACTGAATGGAAGCCCATCAATTGGAGAATGGCTGAACAAATTATGGCATATGAATGTTATGGAATATTATTGTTCTGTAAGAAATGACCAACAGGAGGATTTCAGAGAGGCCTGGAGAGACTTGCTTGGGCTGATGCTGAGCGAAATGAACAGAACCAGGAGATCAATATACACGGCAACATGAATATTATATAATGATCAATTCTGTTGGACATGGCTCTTTTCAATAATGAGGTGATTCAGACCAGTTCCAATGGACTAGTGATGGAGACAGCCACCTGCACCCAGAGAGAGCCCTGAGGGATCAGAGTGTGGATCTCAGCATAACATTTTCACTTTCTGTTGTTGTTTGCTTGCTTTTTGTTTTCTTTCTCATTTTTTGCCTTTTTGATTTGATTTTTCTTATGCAGCAAGATAAATGTATAAACATGTATGCTTATATTGGATTTAACATATATATTTTACCAAGTTTAACACATTGGATTACTTGCCATTTAGGAGAGGATGTAGGAGAAAGGGGGAGAGAGTTGGAACACAAGGTTTTGCAAGGGTTAATGTTGAAAAATTATCCATCCATATGTTTTGAAAATAAAAAGCTTTTATAAAAAAAGAGAATGTTTTGCCCAATTAACTTGGTTTTTGCTACTGCAGTAATAGGATATATAGGGTAGGGAAAGTAGATGTGTGTACCCCATCCCCCCTAACCTCATGTTCAGCCCATAGGGGTATAAATAGGAATACTTTTTCATGGGACTTTTTATGGATATGACTATTTTTAATGCTAATAAATTCCTTTCTCCTTGGAATGAGGGTATTTATTTTGTGACACACCAAGTGGTATGCATTATAGTCAAGACTCAAAGCTTCCTGCAGCTGGCCAGCAGTGTTGGAGGGATGCAGTTTTCATATCTTGCTAATAAAGGCACATGAGCATTTTTTCTTTCTTTTTTTCTGACCCATTTTATAACTACTTTTGGGCTGATGGGCTACATTGGGCATCCCAATATAGACAAGAGCTAGAACTAGAAGGCTTTAGTTTGAATTCTGGTTTTATTACTTATTCCCTTTGTGACTTTGGCCAAGATATTTCCTCTCCTTGGATCTGTTTCCAAATTTGTAAATTGACAGGGTTAGACTGACCTCCAGCCTTTTTTCTGTGTCAGAATTCTGTGATCAGTCTTTCTGCTCAAGCCCTCTCCTTTAACAGCCCCACAATGGGATCACCATCCGTTGCCTAGGGAGGAAGCTTCTCTACTCATTAGCAGCCTGACATCAATTACCTGAAGTTCTAGTGAGTTTCAGTTCTTAGAAGTGCAGCCCCCAGTTCCTTCTCCCTCTCTCAAAGCATGTAGACAGAATGATACCATTGCCTCAAAATTGGTACTTAAGCATGATTACAAAATGCAGCTGGAGACTTGATAGGTAAGTCTTAGACAACTTATTCCCCAGGACACCCTATTCCTATGCCCTTCCAGCTTGTGTAGTTGTATGGCAGGTCTAAGTTTTTTTTTTTTTTTTTTTTTAATGCATTTCTTTCCAACTTCTTCTCTATGGTCAAGTCAGAAGAGAAGGGATTTCTTCCTGTCTATCCCAAATGGACTTGTCCTGTCTTTCTAAACAGTCATTAGGATGGCTGCTCTGATTATCAGATTATTACATGTTTGGCAGTGAGAATGTGCATGGTACTTACTGCATAATGCCTCATTTGGAACTTACTATAGAATTAATGTTGTTTAACTTGGATACATTGACTCAGATCCTAAATCTCAGTGAATTAATTTGAAGATGCCAGACAACTTTATCAAGCCAACTAGATCATTCTGTGTGCGTGTGTTTTAAATTGTTTGGGGGCCCTGGAGACCACCTCAGATTAATTGAAATTATGTGGAACAGATGGATTGAATCTAAGGATACTTTTCAGAGACAGCCCTTTAACAGAGCACACTTCATTACCTACTCATTTCACTGTTAGTGAAGATCTTCAGGACGAGTTTGAGAATGAATTTAAAAAAGCAAGAAAAAAAATAATGGGAAGCATTTGTCCATGTGGGATTACAAACACATGGTGCTTTTGGCCTTAGCTCTGAAAGGAGATTTGGAGCCTTAATCAGCAGGTTTTTTATTTCCACTCAGTAGTAAAGTTAGTAAGCAGATATGCTCTTGGCTATACGATCCAGAGAACAGAGGCTAATATCTGACTCATAGACTTAGAGAATTTAAAAGCTGGTAGGAACCTTGGGGCTTTTCTATTAGTTCATTTTCCCAAAGAGAGTTCAGGAGAGAAGGAACTTTGAGACATAGCCAAGATTCATACAGCAAGCAGTGGAGTGCCAGTGCTGAGGCTAGAACTGCAAATAACTTTTTTTTCACTTAATTGTATTTTATTTTTTGTCCGATTACATGTAAAGAGAGTTTTCAGCATTCATTTTTATAAGATTTTGAGTCCAAATTTTTCTCCTCTTTCCTCTCCCTTCCCAAGACAGCAATCTCAAAAAGGTTATATATGTACCATCATTTTGAAAATATCACCATATTAATCATGTTGTGAAAGAAAAATGAGAACAAAAGGGAAAAACCATGAGAAAGAAAAAGCAACCAAAAAAATGAAAATAGTATGCTTCGATCTAAATTCAATCTTTATAAACCTTTCTCTAGATGTCAATGTCATTTTCCATCCCAAGCCTATTGGAATTGTCTTAAATCATTATATTGCTGAGAAGAGCTCATAGCTTATCATCACATAATGTTGCTGTTACTTTGTACAATGTTGTCCAGGTTATTCTCACTTCATTCAGCATCAGTTCATGTAACTTTTCCCAAGCTTTTCTGAAATCAGCCTGTTCATTTAATTTTTTTCTTTTTTTAAAAAAATTTCAGTAGCATTTTATTTTTCCAAATACATGTAAAAAAGATAGTTTTCAATACTCATTTTTGTAAGGCTTTGTGATCCAAATTTTTCTCCCTCCCTCCCTTACCTTCCCCCTCCCCAAGATAGCAAGCAATCTAATGTAGTACATTCTTTTTAAACATATTTCCACATTATTCATATTGTGAAGTAAAAATCAGAATAAAAGGGGAAACCATGCATGAGAAAGAAAAAAACAAAGAAAAAAGGTGAAAATAGTATTCTTTGATCTGCATTCAGTCTCCCTAGTTCTCTCTTTGGACACAGCTGGCATTTTCCATTCCAAGTCTATGGGAATTGTCTTGGACCTCTGTATTGCAGAGAAGAGCTAAGTCTGTCATAGTTGATCATCAGATAATCTTGCTGTACAGTGTTCCCCTGGTTCTGCTCATTTTATTAGCATCAGTTCATGTTTCTTGACAAGCTTTTCTAAAATCTACATGCTCATCTTTTCTTATAAAACAATAATATTCCATTAAATTTATAAACCACAATTTATCCAGCCATTTTCTCATTGATGAGCATCCTTTCATTTTCTAATTCCTTGCCATTACAAAAAGAGCGTTGTAAACATTTTTGTATAGGTGAGCCCTTTTCTCTTTCTGTGAGTAACTCTTAATTCAGTTCCTTAACCTGCATTATACTAGCATCCTACTTCTTACCTTTCTGCCTCTGTCTCTTGATTCCAAGAGATTAATTACAATTTGCATTAGCCAACAATAAAATCCTTTTTGTCAGATCTTTAGGTGACCCTACAATCACTAGATGTTAAAACTGGGAGAGACCTTGGATATTTTTCTAGATTCTTACACTGTGGTTGATGACTGCATAGAGGGTCTCGTAACTGAATGTGAGGGTACAAAATTATGATTTATTATCGGCAAATATGTTTGATTTTTTTTATCTTATTAATATATGTAAAAATTTCTCAGGCAAAAAGGTGGCAAGTAGAAAAAGTTTAAGAAGCTCTTATCTAATCCAGCTCCTTAATTTTATACATAAGGAACTGAGTCTTAGAGAAATTAATTGATTTGCCCAAAGTTATATAGCTAATAAGTAGCTTCTGAATCTGTATCAAGTATCTTCCAAGTATAATGTGTTTCTTTAGTCTTTCAAATCAAATCCTAGAATGTTCATTGAAAAAGCAAATACATCAAAGGAAATCTCTGGGGGATTGAGTGGTACGATTAAGGGGGTGATGGGGTAGAGGGCAGGAAGAGTTTCTCCAAAAATTGATTCAGACCTTCACATTACTTTTTTCAGAGGGCACTGAACATCCCATGCTTCATTTTTCTTTTATTTTTTTTTTAATTAAAGCTTTTTATTTGCATAACATGTATGGGTAATTCTTCAACATTCACCCTTACAAAGTTTTCCATTGCAAATTTTCCCCCCCAGTCCCCTCTCCTCCCCCAGATGGCAGGAAGTCCACTACATATTAATTATATTAATGACAAATTGAATATATGTATACATATTTTCACACTTATCTTGCTGTGCAAGAGAAATCGTATCTACAAGAAAAAAAAACTGAGAAAGGAACCCCAATGCAAGCAAACATCAATAGAGATCATGAAAATGTTATGTTGTGCTCCACATTTCATGTCCCTCTCTCTGAATGTATATGGCTTTCTTCACTGAACAATAGGAACTAGTTTGAAACATCTCATTGTTGAAGAGAGCCATGTCCATCAGAATTGATCATCATATAGTATTGTTGTTGCCGTGTACAATGATCTCCTGGTTCTGCTCATTTCACTCAGCATCAGTTCATGCAAATCTCTCCAGGCCTCTCTGACATCGTCCTGCTGGTTGTTTCTTACAGAACAATAATATTCCATAATATTCATATACCATGATTTGTTCAGCCATTCTCCAGTTGATGGGCATCCATTCAGTTTCCAGTTTCTAGCCACTACAAAAAGGGCTGCCACAAACATTCTTGCAATGTGGGTCCCTTTCCTTCCTTTAAGATTCTTTTAAATCAGTTTTTCTTGCCAATGATCAAAAGGTATTCAGAGGCAGCACAAAGGACTAATGTTATCAGAAGTGCATATTAGAATCTCAGGCTTTTATTAGTATAACTATATTTTTATTTCCAGTGTGGATTCTTAGTCTAAAATTGCTCTTGCTGATTAATTGCAACAAAATTATTATTTTTGTAATAGGTTTATTTTTTTCCTAAATAGAAAGGAACTTCAGAGAGAGAGATAGAATACATATATATTCACACACACATACACACAAATAGGCATCTATCTAACTGTGTCTGTATCTATATGCACACATTTTAGGAGAGAGTGAGCAATCCAGTTTTTCTGCCTTTGTCTTTTCTATTCCCAGTGAGACTTCACTGCATAACTGTCAGGATCAATTATTCAGAAAGAAGAAGCAGTGTGTGCTGAATAGCATTTCATTTATTTCTATTTGGGGAGGTGCATTTTGCTTTAAAAAGAAAAATTGGACCTCAATTAATTTTCTGAAGGGCTGTATACAAACAGCAAATCATTGCAGAGGAAACCAAAATTTTTAATCAATAGTTGGGTCATATTGTTGATGAGTGTGCTAGGTTGTCTAGGAGACAAGGACCTCAAAATACAATTTCTCTGCATGAAATAGAATGTATGTATAAACCCATGCAGTTAGGAATTGAAACTATTATCCTCTCTCCTTGAAAAACCCTATTATGTCATTCTTTAAAAAACAACAGCAACAAAAACCCACCAAACATCTGTGATTTCATTGATGTAATGAACTGTGGATAGGGAAATTTCTTCTATCAGTACAGAACATTATCCTTTTAGAGAGTTAACTGGGGCAGTGAGAAGCTAAGTGACTTTTCCTTTAGAATATCAATGATTTTGAAAGTAGAGGTTGTTTTATTCATTGTATTTGTATTAGCAACTCCTAACAGTGCCCCGCACATAGTAGGCAACCTAACCTAAGTACTGCTGGGCATTTGCCATCTGTTCTGCTTTTGTACAGAAATTCTGGGTCTTACTATCTGCCCTGCAGCTGAATTTTGCTTTATGTGTTGTTTCCTTCTATTAGAGTGTGAGCTCCCGGAGAGCAGGGACAATCTCTCTCTCTCTTTTTTTAAAATACTAGCAGACCTAGAATTTCTAAGCACATACTGCATCGTAAACACTTAATTGCTTTTTCATTCATTCAATAAATTCTTATTGAGGGATTCCCAGAGTTACCCAGGTAATTACTAAGAATAACATAGTTATTCTTGATTTCTAATTTTTTGCCACAACAAAAAAAAAGTCACTCCTATAAATATTTTTGTGTATGTGTCCTTTAACTATTTCCTCTCCAGGTTGCATTCTAGGATTTGTATCTATCAGACCCTGAACAAAATGATTTTGTTTGTTCTTCCTTGACAGCAGTCTCTCATTGTTTATACTTGAATTTTTTCTCAACTGTTGCTGTAATGCCTGGAACTTAAGAAGCAATTACTAAATACCTCTCTACTTCTTAATTCTGCTTCCTTTCTTGCCTTTCATGCATTCAATATATATCGTGAATGGATATTTGGTATTTTGGTGAGAAGTGTTGGGTCTTTGTTGAAGATATTTATGCTAATATTTTTGTTTATTTGGACTAATGTAGGTGATTTTTATTAAGATCAAGGGCTTAAGGGCAGCTAGATGGTACCAATCCTGAAGTCTGGAGGACCTGTTTGACCTTGGACAATTAATACTTCCTAGTTGTGTGACCCTGGGCAAGTCACTTAACCCCAGTTGTCTTGCCAAAAAACAAGACAAAAAACAAAAATAAACAACCAAGGCCTTGTTATTACTAATTAAAACTCACACTTATGTAGTAATTTTGGCAGAAAAGCTTTCCCTACAATAACTGTCTACAGTGGCTATCATTTGTCTTAACCATAAACCTGAACACACTTACCATTGAGATCTTAGCTCTTAAAGCCAAGCAGACAGCTCACAAACTCTTAACTAATTAATTATTTATCAGCGTTGCTTAGCCATATTACCTTCTTTTGGCTTTCGGGTCAGATCCTTAACAGTATACTTAGTAGAAGTTTTATTGAAAAAAGAAAAAGAAGAAAAAAAAGATTATTTAGAAGTATTGTAGGGTTATTTCACATATATTTGTTGGTGGCAAACACAGTTCTATTTTGGGCATTGTGATTTTAAGGAACATTGATAAGCAGCATCTCGTGTCCTGAGGGAGCTTACAGTCAATTAATCAATAAACATTTGTTTTTTATGTTTAATATTTACCAGGTGTTGCGCTATTTATAGGTATGTCTCAATTTTGCTTTATGTTCCTAGTAGAGAGTATGAAAAGTATGTAAGAAAAGTTGTATACAGTTTTAGGAAAATAAAGAAGGGAGAGATCATATCTAGCTTTGGGGTGAGAGAGGGTAATTTTAAGGAGAGACCTGGAAATGTTTTGTTTCAAAGAAACAGAGATGAGGATTTTTGTAAGTCAGTGTTTTGTGTTTGTATGTTTTCTCATTCTTTCTTAACTCAATCCTGAAATTCCATTAGATTTCTCTCTCTCTCTCTCTCTCTCTCTCTCTCTCTCTCTCTCTCTCTCT
>JAJPUD010004539.1:94664-109427 GCA_023553655.1 Myrmecobius fasciatus
AGAGAGAGAGAGAGAGAGAGAGAGAGAGAGAGAGAGAGAGAGAGAGAAAATAGTCCTAGTGCTGAGAGAGCTGCTAACCTAACACTAACAATAGTTTTCTGTTTGGCCATGCTGGCCCTGGGCACTGGGCTCCTGCTTTAGAGAGCAGTCTCTGCTCTGTGGATAGAGGCTGTCCAAGGCTGTCAGAAATCTCCTCACGTTCCTCTCAGACTTATAACTGGCTCCATCAGTCACCAGTGTTTCCCAGAGGTCCGAGCTGGTGAATGGCTTTTTGGAAAGTTTACATGATGATGGCACAGAGGGAAAGTGTTCAGTCTGATTGAAATTCAGCCTCCCTCTGTTTTGGTTGAATTAGGGGCTGGGGGCATCGGAGGAGGGAGAGCAGGAAGGAAACCAAAGTATGGGGTTGTTCTTGGAGGGTCTTCCTTCTTGGTAAGCCTGATGTTCTGGAGGGAGTACCTCTTACTAAATACCTGGAAGGCATTCCCTCTGAAAGGCTGCCAGATCTCTGGGTTCCTTCCAGGCCAGCTGAGCTGCTACCTTCCCTGAAAGATGAATACATGAATAAAGACAAAGCCCCCTGCTAATTGCCAGGGATACCTATTCTGGAGGAATTAACATCCTTCCTGGGGAAAGCCAGAAATGGGGGAGAGCCCTGTGGCAGGCTGGTGATTGGGAGGGGCTGTGAGGCTGTTGGCAAGGCTGGGAGGGCTTAGGGTACCCCAGTATGTCATAGGGTAGTGCCCGGAGGATACAGCAGCAAGACAGACAGTGAAGCTGGCAGCCCTCCATATAATCAGGACCTTCTAAAAATAGGACCAGCCATATCCCCTCTGCTAGGAACTGTGGTGGGGGGGAGGCTCCTGGTCCGCTCCCCCCTTGGGGACTTCGGGTTTTAGGATTGTCCAAGTGGACGCTCCAGGTTCCTTCTGATAGGGTTGGAGGTAGTGAGGTCAGCAAGAGAAGGACCGGGGAAAGAGACCTTGGCAGGAAGATGGGGAGATGGCTCCAATACCTGGTAGATTCTAGCCTTGGGCAGCCTTTCCTGATACCCTTTAGCTGACGTCACCTCAATCATTCCAAATGATCTATTATTTAGTTACTAATATATACTGTATCCCCAAAGTGGATGGTAAGTGCTTTGAAGAGTCAGTTTTTAGTTTTGTTTTTTTTTTAAGTCCTACTAGAAACACAACAGATCTTGAATTTATGATTGTCAAATTGAAATGAATTTCATCCATTAAAAACTAATCAAAGTGCAGGTTAATTTGAGGATAGTAATCAATTCATTAGCTATTGGGCTTAAAGCAGAAGTCTGTAAATGAACTGAGCTCCTTTTGACAACTGATGACCTCTTTCACTGAGCAGGGCTGTTTCTGTGAGTGAGGTTAGATTTTTCTTTAGACAAGGGAGAGGTCCACATAGGGAAAGGGAGAGAAACAGTTCTTGGTTCTCCAGACATTAGATTTGTGATGAACAGACCTTGCCTTAGGGCTAGAAATTCAGGATCATTATTTGACATCCCTAAATGAATAGGCTCTAACTGCTTGAAAGCTAAGCCCCATAAAGTCTCCAGGTACATTTGTGACTCTTGAAGAGTTAGGAGAGATGAGCCAGAAAGTCTCTTTAGGGCTAACCTGTGAGTAGATGATACTTCCCCTCTCCTTTACTAGTGAGAAAACAGGTTTGTGTTCACTTAACTCCTAACTATGAGGAACCAAACCTTAATAAGTATTTATTATATGCTTGCTGATTTCTAAACATTTTATCTAGAGACTGTTTCTGAGTTGGATATGATGAGAAAGATGGACTTTAGCCCACAAAGAGCTTTTTTGCCTTTGAGAGGGGTTAGGTCCCAGGTTTGAATGGAATGTGCAGTCTTTCTGCTATGCTTAAATTTTCATAATGTTTGGTATAATCCAATTAAGTGCTTTGTACTATATCCCCTTAAAGGGGGATGAAGGGCAGGAATCGATCGTATAAACTGTGAGATTTGATTGGATGATGTGGAATTAATCCCAGCCTAAGGAGGAGCTCTTATGCACAAAGGGGCAGCATGAGTGATAGCTGGCTTCTTTAAGGGCCTGAGGGAGGCCCCCTGGGCCTTGTCTGGCAGGTACTCCCTGGCCATACCATATTGGGTGATGTGTGCCATATGCCTAGAAAACCAGGTGCTAAAATCACTCATGTACTGACCATGACAGAACAATAATGACTAACCAGTAGTTTATACCCAAGCTGAGCTAGGAGATATTTTAGAAACCTAGTTGCCCATGAAAATTTCCTGAAATCCGACCCAGAAGAATTTGAGGACTGAATGAATTGGCAGATATGATTCCTAGACCATGGGCAGTGATAGTTAAAAGACTGTAGAGAACAGGAGAAGTTCTACGGGTCTGGAGAAGGAGCAAATGGCCTTGTTTTCATAAATGGTAAGAAAGGTTGGCTTCAACCTGTAGGCCACTAAGTCTGACATAGATTTTTTTTTGGAAAAAGCATAGGGAGAATTGCACAGTTTGGTAAAGATCTAAAAAAAAAATTTAGGAAAAAAAAAGAAATCAGAGAATTAACATGGCCTCATCAAGACCAGGGAACGCCAGATTTTTGGACAGGATTTTCTAAATGGATGCTTGGGAGGATGTTGTCAATATTGTTTACCTAGATTTTAGAGAAAATATCTCATAAAATTTTTACACAAGAGATATGGAGTAGAGTGTAATGTAGTCAAATGGGTTAAAAACTGAATAGTGGGATTCAGTTTCAACTTCAGTTACAGCTAGGTAGGAAGTGCCCAGTGGTGTACCCCACTTGTATTTGGCGCCGTGCTCTTGCGTGGCAAAGGTGGTATGCTCATCAAATTTACAGATGCCACTGGCATCCAGGGTGGATAGCTAACAGATTACATGACGAGAGGTCAGGATCCAGAAGACCTAATATAATGAAATACTTTAGATTCAAAAAAGTCATGTTCACTAGGATGAGTCTGAAATGGTTAGAATTTCTGAAAAAGATCTCTGGTGGTTTAATGGATAACAAACCCAATATGATAACAGTAGTAAAAAAATCTAATAGTATCTTGGGTTACATTAAGAGAGGCATAGTTTCTTTTTTTAATTTTATCTTTTTATGTTTTATGTTTTTATCATACATGCAAAGGTAGTGTTCGACATTCACCCTTGCAAAATCTTGTGTTTCAGATTCTTCTTTCCTTTCTTCCACCCCCCGAACCATAAACAGCAAATAATTCAGTATAGGTTAAACACATGGCAGTTCTTCTAAACATATTTCCACATTTGTCATGCTCGGATCAAAAAGAGGAAAATGAGAAAAAAAAAAGCAAGCAACC
This sequence comes from Myrmecobius fasciatus, assembly GCA_023553655.1. Taxonomy (NCBI): domain Eukaryota; kingdom Metazoa; phylum Chordata; class Mammalia; order Dasyuromorphia; family Myrmecobiidae; genus Myrmecobius; species Myrmecobius fasciatus. The sequence goes on from JAJPUD010004539.1 coordinate 98,011, forward strand.
ACAAAAAGGGAGAAAATACTATGTTGTGATCCACATTCAGTCCCTATGGTGCTTTTTTCCTCCATCACAAGTCTGTTGGAATTGGTTTGAATCATCTCATCGTTGAAGAGATTGAAGAGAGCCATGTCCATCAGAATTGATGATCATGTAGTATTGTTGTTGCCGTGTACAATGATCTCTTGGTTCTGCTCATTTCGCTCAGCATCAGTCCGTGCAAGTCTCTCCAGGCCTCTCTGAAATCATCCTGCTGGTCGTTTCTTGCAGAACAATAATATTCCATGACATTCATATACCATAATTTATTCAGCCATTCTCCAATTGATGGGCATCCCTTCAGTTTCCAGTTTCTAGCCACTACAAAAAGGGCTGCCACAAACATTCTTGCACATGTGGGGCCCTTTCCTTCCTTTAAGATCTCTTTGGGATATAGGCCTAATAGACACCTGCTGGGTCAAAGGGTATGCATAGTTTGATAACTTTTTGAGCATAGCTCCAAATTGCTCTCCAGAATGGCTGGATCCATTCACAGTTCCACCAACAATGTGTCAGTGTCCCAGTTTTCCCACATCCCCTCCAACATTCGTCATTATCTTTTCCTGCCATCTTAACCAATCTGACAGGTGTGTAGTGGTACCTCAGAGTTGTCTTATTTTATTTAAGAGGCACAGTTTCCAGGCACAAGTAGGTGCACTCTCTGTACTCTCTACCCTGGTAACCACATCAGATTGTGCTCTCTTCTGGGCTCCACAGTTTTAAGGAAAACACTGATAATCAAGAGAAAGCCTGAAGAAGGGGAGCCAAGGATGATGAGTAGCGCTGAGGTCTTGATTGAGGACACTTTCTGCTCAGCCCTGTCACCTTGGTGGGTGCATCCCTGCATGCACCAGATGGGGACCCGGCCTTAGGGTCTGCAAGATTACTCTCCTTTTTCTTCTCTACTACAGCAGGATTGTGAGGATCAAATAAGATAACCCATGTAAAATGAAGTTGTTGCTATTTATTATATAGCTAACTTGTGTGTTTCCACTGCAGATTGATCATGTAGTCTGTGGTATCTTTCTTCCTGCTAAGTCAAAGAGAAATCTAAGAATGATTTGAGATTTATCTGATTCTTTAGATTTTCCGTAGGGCAGCTGGCCCACTTTCATCCCCTGTTGTTGCTATATTCATCCCCTCCATTTTGCCCTTTCTTCAGGGCTAAGACTGATGTAACAGGCAATGTGATTATTGGTTTATCTGAAAATTCAGAATATCTGTATCACAATTTTTCTCCTTTAGCACGTTTTGTTGTTAATTGACAGTGTTATAAATGGGGCACACCTTTCTCTACACAACTAGGGCTGCCTTGAAAGTTGTAATTTTTGAAAATTATTGAGTCCTGTCTTCAGTAAATAATAGTGGAGTTTGACATTAAAAAGAATCCCAAGATGAACTTATTTTATATGGTAGCTCCCCTTTGGACAAATCTTTAATTATATGGAAAGAGACCTGGGGGAGAGGCCGCTGGATTTGGTCAAAGAATTTGGGTTTAAATTTTCTAACTTAATACTTGTGTGACTTAGGGCAGTAACCCTGTAACCTTTCTGGGCCTGAATTTCCTTCTATATTAAAATGATGGGTTTAGATGATCTCTATCCAGTTCTAAATCCTTCAGTCTCTATATTTTGTTCCTATATTAGATTTGTTTTTAAAATTTTTTTATTATTACTAAAGTTTTTTATTTTCAAAACATACGCATGGATAATTTTTCAACATTTATCCTCATATAGCCTTGTGTTTTAAATTTTCCCCTTCCTCCTCTAGCCCCCTCCCTTAGATGGCAAGTATTCAAAATATGTTATACCTGTTAAAATATGTTAGTTCCAAGTATATTAGATTTGTTTAAAGCTAGGGACACCTGTAAAAGAAAAGGGGGAGAAATCTCATTGAAGACTCAGTAAATATCTTGCATGGAAAGCCTGTATAAATTGAACCTCTATTTTTTTTTCTCTCTTTTAGCCTTTAAATCCTGGGCAGAAAAATGCTTGCATTTTCCTTTACAGTGAATTTCACGTGCCTGCCCTCTTAAACTGCTAGAATTTCCCCAGCATCCATAGAGTGAAAAGACTTACACAACAAACCCTTTGAGATCTGACTAATAGTCTTCTCAGTGAGGGTAGGAAGGAGGTATATAGAGAGAGAATTTGGAACTCAAAATTTTAAAAAACAAATGTTAATTTTTTTTACATGTAATGAGAAAAATAAAATAATTGAAAAGTAAAAAAGTACTTAAAAAAATGACTGATAGACAGTACCAGGACCTCCTTCCAAGGGTACTCATTATAAGGGCTCAGAATGTATCCAATTTCCCCAAGCACAGTAGTCAAGATAGGGAATGGATTAGCTGTGATTTATATCCATTCTAGAGAAGTCGGTGCTCTTTGAACTTAACAATTTGCAATGTTTCTCATTTGGGACTTGCCCCACATTTTAGTTGGTCTTCCATGCTGGACTGCTTCTTTGTGCATGAAATAAAATCTCCCTAAACTTTGCTTTCTGTCTCCCCCTTTTTTTAGGAAGTCCTCCAGCAGCTGATTGTAATGAACTTACCCAATGTTTTGATGATTGGCAAAGACCCCCTGTCTGGTAAGTATGCTCTTTCATCTCCCAGTCCTGTTACTTCCACAAGCAAAGGGCTGCTGGGTTAGATCCAATACATCTCCATGATCTCCCAATTTAAAGTGATAGGTTTATTATAGAGACATTAAGACAAGAGCACATTTCCCTCATAAGGATAAGTCACTTTCTGCTCTCCATCAAGCTGTTTGGGGCAGGGGAAATAAGGTATCTCTCGGTTCTGAAATACTGATCCCCAAAACTTAACACCTGGCTTGCATTTTATCTTGCCTTTACTCAAGGAAGGGCTTGTCTATGTCATTCATTCATTATCCCAAATAAAATGTGTGAGCAGATTAATCCATAGTGGAATAGATGTCATGTATATATTCATTCGTAAACATGCATTAAGCACCTATCCTATGTAGTAGTATCTGAAATTAAGCAGCAATCCTTCTATAAAATTAATATAAACTGAATAGTGTTCTGTTGCCTGGCGCCCGACACAGTAGGACCTTGTTAAAATAGCTGTGGATGGATTGATGGATAAGCAGGGCTAAGACCTTTGTCTTCTGAAACCCATTTGTTTCTGTTGACATTTCACTTTATAGGTAGGTGGTGGACGTAAGCTTTCAGTTCCAGAGAGATCATGTTACCAAATTGTAACCCTTTCCTGTCCCCCCTTGATACTTGACTTCATTTTCTCATCTTTTAACTGGGCTAATAATATCACATTTATTATCGACTTCCTTAGTTGTAAAGCCAGCATGCATTTGATCCCATCTTCTCCCCCCCCCCCGGGGGAAGGGAAGGTAACCAGCATTTATTAAGCCCCTACTGTATGCTAAATGTTATAAATATTTTGTCCCCTTTGATCCTCACAACAACTCTGGAAGGAAAGTGCAATTTTTATCCCTATTGTACAATTGAGGAAACAGACAGAGAGGTTAAGTAGTTTCCTTAGGATCACATAGCTAGCATCTGAAGTAGGATTTAAACTCCTCTTTTCCTCATTGCAGACCCAGGGCTCTGTCCACATGCTGTGCCCCAGGGTGTCCTGGAGCATCTGACCCCCCTCCTTGTATTTAGTCTCATTGCCTTGTTGTGAGGGTCAAATGGAATTATACAAATAAGACACTTTTCAGACCCTAAATGTCAGCTCTTGTTATTGTTATTCATGTGTTTTGAGTAATAAGCACGCAAGTAGGAAAATTAGCCAAGTCCAAATCAATAGGAAATGAAGAAACACAGGTAGTCAATTGAAAATGTATTTTAAGTAGTTTCCATTGCCCTAAAACCCAATAATCCTTGCCTTTGAGAAGCTTAATCTTCTTGAGGAGCCGGGTCTCAGTGGTAATATAGCATGTACAAGGATGCCAATCATAGAAATAATCAAAGAGAAAGGAAAAATAGCAACTAACTGAAGTAATCAGGGAGTGCTTCCAAGAGGAGGAGCTGAAAAAAATGGTAATTCAATGAGGTGATGTTTGTAAGAGCTTAGCATAGTGCCTGGCACACAGTAGGTGCTGTATTCTCTTCCCTTCCCTTATTCAAAGCATTGATTATAGATTTGGACCCCTAGGGATACGAGGTCCAGCAGAGCTGCTGATGCTATGTATAGTCTCTGAAGGCATACAGACAGAGAGGTTTAGCCAGCAGAAATACATTCTCCCTCTCCCCACCTGACTTCTATCTCTGTTTAATTTGGAAAAAATCTGAATCCTGCACTCTGGAGCTGTATCTTCATTTTTTGTCTTTGAATCTTCAGTGCCCAGCCCAGTCTCTGACTAGGTGATGAATGAAATGTTATTGATTGATAAGGAAATAACAGACACCCGTGGATGACAGAGGAAGAAAATAAACTTTTATTTTAAAATATTCACCATGGGATAATATCTTTTTTTTTAATGATGAAATTAAGGGGTTGGGAGGAATGCCCTGGGAGAAAGAGAAAGGGAGAGGTAGAATAGTGCAAATTATCTGCCATAAAAAAAAGAGACAAGAAAAAGATTTTACAATGGAGAGGACAAGGGGAGGAGAGGGTGAGTAAATGAACCTTACTCTTGTCAGAATTGGCTCAAATAGGAAAGAACATACTTACTCAATAGGGATATAGAAAATAGGAGAGGAATGGGATATGGGAAAGGGGCATATTAGGGAAGGGAATGGTCAGTAGCAAAACACTTTTGAGAAGGGACAGGGTGAAAGGAAAGAGAATAAATGGGGGAGGGATACAATTAGCAATAGTAATTGTAAAAAAATTTTTGAAGTAATTTTCTCTGATGGAATATTATTGTTCTCTGGAAAATGATGAGCAGGATGCTCTCAGGGAAAAAACCCTCCAAAATTCCTCCATGAACAAAGTGAAATATACTACATACAAAATAATAACAATGTTCTGGATGACCAATTGTAAATGACTTTTAATTCTCAGTAATACAGTTATCAACACCTACTCTGAAGGATTTAGGATGAAAAATCCTATCCATATTCAGAGGAGGAACTGATTGTGTCTGAATACAGATTGAAGCTTCTCTAGTTCTCTCTCTCTGTTTATTTTTAATTTAATTTTTCCTGAGGATTTTTATTTTCATTAGGGCGGGAAATCTATGTTTTCTTTCACAACTTGATTTTTATGGAAATGTTTTGAATAACCACATGTGGTTTCTTAATTGTGGGTAGGGATAAGGGAGAGAACTTAGAACTCAAAAATCTTAAAAAACCCTCAAAACTTTTGAGTGTAACTGGGAAAATAGTAAATAAATAAATAAACAAATGAAATATTCACCATGGGTTGAAATCCTACCTTTTCAGTTTTAAAATCCCAGGAACGCTTTAGGACATCCTTCCTGATAAATCTTAGATATCTGAAGATGAAAGGATTTTAGAGATTTTTTAATCTACTATCCCCCCTTCATTTTATTTTTTCTTAAATTCAGTTTTATTCTGTTTTCAGTTCTAAATTATACTTCAGGAAAAGCAAAGCACATTCTAAATATGTATAGTTATGCAAAACAAATTTCTACGTTAGTTGAGTAAGAAAGGAAGAAAGAGAAAGAAGAAAAGAAAATATGCTTTGATCTGCACTGTGTCTTTTTTTTCTGTCTGGAGGTTCATCACAAATAATTTGGAATTGTAATTGGTCATTGCAACCTCCTCATTTTAAAGAAGAATCCCATAGAGTTGAAGAAAGTTGGCTAAAGCCACAAAGTTATTAACAAACTCAGGATTTGGACTAAATCCAGTTTTCTTTCTATTCTATCCCGGCTGTGCCCCAGTCCTGTGGGTTAAGTCAGCATTAGCGATCCACTTTTAGTTTTTTTCTGTACCTGGCCAACCTAGGAGTCAATTTTTAGCATATTCAGAGAAACAGATTTACTTAGGCTCAGGCCCAGCTGGATTGTAAACACGGTGTAGCAGGAAACCCCATTTAAGTGGCTGGGGACATTGACCTTTTCAGTTCCTAGTAGTAAACACCTCTTGAAATGGTCCTCATTAAAATCCTTGAGAAGAGAGGTCCTTTTTCACCAATTGGCTTTTCTGGCTTTGCTTCCCTATTTTGTTTCACAACTCTTTTGAGGAGAGACTTTGAGATATGAAATGCAGATTTTCTCCTCTTAAATTCTGCCCTTAACTATGTGAGTTACAACATAGTATATTCACCTTTTTTTGTTGTTGTTGTGGTTCGCTTCCTTTTTTTTTTTTCTTTCTCATTTTTTTCCCCTCTTTGATCTGATTTTTCTTGTGCAGCATGATAATGTGGAAATAGGTTTGGGAGAATTGTACATGTTTAACCTATATAGGATTACTTGCTGTCTAAGGGAGGGGAGAAGGGAAGGGATGAAAAAAAATTGCCACACAAGCTTTTGCAAGGGTGAATATTGAAAACTAGTTTTGCATGTATTTTCAAAATAAATAAGTTATTATTAAATTCTGATTTTCCCTTTCTCATGTTAGACTTCATTAAGAGAGAGACCTGCCGACCTGCAGGTCATTCCACATCAGAGTTTGGGGCTCAGCATTTTAAGAAAGACATTAACAAATATTAGACTGGACTCAGAGGGTCCTGGTGAAGACTGTTGAAAGGACCTGAGACCAGACTATACAAAGATCAGCTGAAGAATTAAGGATTTTTCACCATGAGAAGACTTGGGTAGGGACAAGGGACTCTTATTGCCGTGGGCAAGTATTTAGAAGAGGGACTAGATTTGGAGTTTAGGAGGTAAGGGAAAACTTCAGTTATTGTCATTGGGAATTGGATGGGACTGTCTCAGGAGGTATTCAGGTGGAGATCAGATGACTCCTCAGGAGTGTTACAGTGGGGTTTATGGTCAAGTACAGGTTAATAATAATTAATAATAATAGTGGTTGTAGTCTAGTCATTTTCATTCGTGTCTAATTCTTTGTGACCCCATTTGGGGTTTTCTTGGCAAAGATATCGTTTCTTCTCTAATTCATTTTATAGATTAAAAACCCAAGACAAATAGGTAGGGATAAGTGATTTACACAGAGCTAGTAAGGATCTGAGGCCAGATTTTAACTTAGAAAGTTGAATCTTCCTGACTCCAGACTAGGCATTTCCAATAACCAATATTCATATAATGCTTACTATGTACTGAGCACTGTGCTATGCATTTTATAATTATTTTCTCATTGGATTCTCAGGACAGCCTTGCATAAGTAGTTGCTGTTATTCTTCCCATTTTACAGATGAGAAAAGTAAGGTAGAGGTTAAATGGTCAGCCAGTGAGTGTCTGAGAAATGACTTTAACTTGGTTTTTTGACTCTAGGCCTGGGGTGCTCTCCAGTGCAGCACCTATTCTTTGGGGTTCCTTCCAGCCATGGTATTCTATGATTCTGTGAGAATGGTCGACAGTCTTTTCATTTGCCAGTCCTTCCCAGAATGGGCGACTGCTCAAGAAGTTCTCCTTGCCTGGTATGAATGGCCAGTCCCTTTGTCTAATTTAGGCTGCAGGTTATCTCTCTCAAGAAGTGCCCACTCAGACTAGAGACGGTGTTTGTTTTCCATTGAAGCTGTGATCTTGGCTAAGATGAAAATGCCATTTTCACAAATCATGTACTTGATGAGGAATCTTTTTGCCATTTCCTCCTACCTGCTCCCTGCTCCCAGTTGGAAAGGACTTTTACAGTTTGTTCTCCAATTCCATTCTTTTTTTTTAAAGTTACCTAAATACACCTTAAACCAAATCCCCTATGCTTTTTTTTCCCCTCAGTGTTCTTCTCTGTATATTTAGGGGACTGGACTAGAGGAAGCTTTCTTAACTTTTTCTATGGGGATCTTTTTGGTGAAGTCCCTGTTTTAAATTACATGAAATGAAATACAGAGCATAAGTTCTAAAGGAAATCAATTATATTGACATAATTTGTCATTTTTTAAATTCTCTAGATGCCAGGTTAAAAACTCTGGGACTAATTTTTTGCGATACCATTCTGACTTATGTCCTGTCAGTCGGGCATAGTACATTTGCTTAAAAATGCCCATCTCATTCAGTCATGGTGGCAGTGTAGCTGTGGGTCCTGTTATTATGAGGAGGCTGAGACTGGTAGGTTGCTGGAGTTTGGGAATTCACTATTAGGGTTAAAGGTAATCAGGATGGCAGAGAAAAGGGTGACTGGTGGTTTCTGAACCATGTCTCCCCCCAAAAAATCATTTGAAACAATTGGAAATATGTAAGACAGGAGGGAGAGATGTGATTTAAAGGGGTAAACATAGAGAGAAGTTGTTATGTGGACATCAGTTCAACAGATATTGTTCAGCACCTGTTCTATGAGTGTATTTAGACTACAAAGATCAAAAACACTTTTTGCCCTGAAGAGGCATATATAATATAGGGTAGAGTTATGACAAGATATATAACATACACAGATAAAGTAATCATAAAATAATTTGAGGCAGAAGAATCTTTGATTTTTTCCTTTTCCTAAACTTTAATAGGAAATGGTAATATCTTTTAAAATGTCTGTTCTTTTATCTATTTCCTCTCTCTGTTAGGTTGGAGATGTTTTCATTGTATATCTTATCTTGTCTTTGTCTTCCATTCTAAATTGGTGTTATTCTCTCATTAGATTGTAAACTCACTGAGAGCAGGGATTGTCTTTTTGTCTCTTTGTGTCCCCATCATTTAGCACAGTGCCGAGTACATTGTAGGCTCTTAGTTAATGTCTTAGGGATGATTAGTTATCTCTCCTTGAAGTGTTATTGATGACAATAAGTGCTGGAATTGGAGCCAGGAAGACTTTATTTCAAACTCCAACTCAGGACTTAGCTATGTGACATTGGGCAAGTCTATTATCCTTTTTTAACCCAAGTTGACTCTTTGTAAACTAGGGGTAATCATAGCACTCATTTTCAAAGTTGTGAGAATCAAAGGAAATCATATATGTAGAGTACTTTAAAAACCTTAAAATCTTATATAAATGCTAGCTATTATTGCCAATTCATTATTATTCTTATTAGCCTATATCTACTGCAGGGATGAGGAGATTGAGAAATTCTACAAAGGACTTGATAAGCCTTTCCAGATCTAAAAAATATGCAAATGAATGAATGAGTAAACACACTCACATATATTAATATATATAAAAATATATATGCATATATATGCATATATATATACACACTGACGATGTATAAAGAGGTTGGAAAAATGTGTTGGAAATTATGATTCATATTTAAAAAACATAAAAGACTAAAGACTTTTTGATGCCATAGGAACCTCATCTGTTCATCTTGAATGTTAGCTTTAGGAAGAGGCACCAGACGTGACAAATAGCAAATAACATCATCAACAAGTGAAATTGATTATATCTTGATGAACAGGAAATGACTGCTTACCACTGTGAGAGCCATTTCTAATTCATTAGACTGCACAGTTTGGACTCTTAACTGGTTGGAACATAGATCAAATACCCAATTAACTTTGTGGCACCTATAGAAGTGGAAGATTTGTTGCAAGACAGTATGCAGGCAATTCAGACAGTGATCAGTAGGCATTCATAAGATGAGAGATTCAAAGGAACTCAAAAATCATGGGGCCCAGCTCCCTTTCTGTAGATGAGGAAATAGAAGCCCAGAAAAGCCTTGTCCACAAATGAATAGCTGAATTGGAAGGGATCATTCTGCACTGAGCAGCCTGATGGACCTAGCATTTGATTTTTGGGTAGCAGAGACAGGGAGAAGGCATTTTAGACATAAGAATGTGAAGAAAAGCCTTGGAAAAAGAAAAGCTCAAAGCATTTTCTGAATAGAATTTTATATTCTTTGTTCTCTCTTTTCTTAGATGATGTGAAAAATACTTTCTCTCTCTCTCTCTCTTTCTCTTTCTCTCTCTTTGCTAAGACAATTGCCCAGGGGTTAAGTCATTTGCCCAGGGTCACACAGTTTGAGGTCACATTTTAACTCAGGTCCTCCTGACTTCAGGGCTGGTGCTCTAGCCACCTAGCTGCCCCTATATTTCTCTTTTTTAAAAAAAATTAAGTTGCGTTTAAATTCTTTTAATTTTTATTTAATTGCTCATTAAAGTTAATTTAACATAGTTATCTTGGGGCTCTTTTTTTATTTGCTTATACCATTGGTGGCACCCACGTTAGGAATCAGTGCTGAAGGTAGGGTAAAAATAATTTATTTCAGCACCCTTCCTTTACAGAGGAGCAAAATAATTAGGAAAGTGAATTGTCATTTTTGTTTCTGACCAAGAAAATTTTTGATTAGAAAAATCTCATCTGTAAAATGAGGGGTGTTGGATTCCTAACATTTTATTTTCTTTGGATGGTAAATGAACATATGATATTAATTCCTGGAAATAGGAATGGACCTGACCTGAGTCATCTTGCCTGTCTTCCCACCTCTAGGCAAAGCTATATTTAAGCCATGTTTAGTAGATAAGCATCTAACTTACTTCCCAAGATTTTCATCGAAGATCATTTCATACCCTTCCATTTGTTCAATTTACAGTCAGCAGATTTTTCTGTAGGTATAATCTCTTAACTAGTTAATGACATTTCCTATTTTTGTCAGCCTTGTTCTAGGGCAGCTCATTGTTATTTCATGTATAAATCCTCCGTATTTTTAAAATGTGATTTTACAAGTCTTTTCCTGGTCTTTTCATCTTGAGTTTCTTTTTATACTATACCCTGTTTTTTTGGTATCATCTTTGTGGTTTCCACCCCCCCCCCCCAATACCCTACAAGTTTTGCTTCTTTTCTTTTGTTCAGTAGAGATTGACTGATAAAACCTTATTCACTGCTGAGCTTGATGTGGGATTTACCTCCTTGTCTGCTTTTATTTCTGCATGTTTACATTTTTGTGTCCAGTATCATATTTGCTTTTTAAACTTCACATTCCTGTCCACGTTGGTCTGAATTCAGTTTTCCTTTATATTCTCACATAATGTGTAACTTATTTAATAGTCACAGGGTATGTGTACCCGTACATTCTAGGACCTTAGGGACGAACTTTTTTGCCTTATCTTACCCAGAAAAAGGCCTTCTAGTTATATTCCTTTTAAAATCCTAAAGTCTGCTCTTTACCCCTCCCACACTAGCTACCCTTTTCTTTCCTCTCATAGTTAAAAGCTCCTTAAGGGCAGACACTTTGTGTTATCTGAATTTACATTTTATGCTTATCATATGCTAAGCATACACTTTATGGTTAGTCTGAGATATACCTAATAAGCTTTAATCGATGTGTTTTCCCTCCCTTTCTGCTTCCTCTCTCTCTCCCCTTCCTCTTTCTGTCTCTTTCTCTGTTTCTCTCTTCCCTCTATCCCCTCCTTCCTTCCCCCATTGTTCCCTCTCTCTCC